>BGPR01016967.1:0-33519 GCA_013235015.1 Araneus ventricosus
TCACAATTAAATGGCTGCTTTTATCAGTATTCCTAAAATAACAAATAAATATCTGCTTTTATCAGTATTAACAAAATTACAATTAAATATCTGACCATTACCAAAATGACTCAAATGATTTAATGGTACCATTGACTCATCAAGCATTGAAACCATTAAAACGTCCACTTTCTTAAAACAGAATCAAAAAATAAAAATCCCTGCACATACACCTTTTTTTAATGACTTCAAGGAAAAATTTGAAGAAAATCGAACAACACGTTTGGTTGTGACTGTGTGACAAGCAGATTTACAGACAGACGAAATGTTGAACATGTTGAGTTAAAACAGGATCTCGGTTAATTAAAAGCTAATTTAATATATATTGGACTAACTCTATTAATACCATTGAATGATTCTTGTGTAAAGAGGAAACAATTTTTTAAAAATTAAAGTTTGAGAACTAATAAAACACCAAAAACTTTATTTCATTTTTAATGTATAATGAACTAAATTTATATTATCAAAAAATATGAAGCAAAACATTAATAGTTATTTCAAACAGCAAAAGAATGGTTCTTACTTTTATTTATTTTTTATTTTACCTTTAAATGAAATGCCTTCTTATTGCTAAGAGCAGCAGTTGCCCCATGAAGTAATAATTTCAAATTTGAATTCGCATAAGTCAGGCATTTTAAAATATTTTTGAAAAGGTGAAACAAATAATATTTAAACAGCATCTCATTGCATTAAAAATAGTTAAATATAATGTATTAGAGAATTTATTTTATTTTGAAATTAAATCTATTTTCCAATAGATGCATTTAATAATTCAGTATTGCTCTCTCTTTTAAATTTTGATTTACACAATCCATTTTTTACGAATCTGTAAAATCGTTTTCTCTGTTTTGTTAGTCTTGTGGTTGGAAAGGAAGTTTTACGGATCTTCTTATTGGATGCCAACCGATGACCTCCTTGTCGGCGACAAAATGAAGGTTCTAGAAAATGCAGGAATTATAGAGTCCTATCTCAATTAGGAACAGAGATATGGAGATATTTCTAAAAAAATCCGGGTGATGTCATGCTCGGTCATAAAGCTATAAATACCCGGAAGTGCTGAAACGAGGTGCTAATTGGTCAGCTGTTAGACGCTGAGCGATGTTGTTAGTACTGTTCTGTTGTTATTAGCGATTTGCTGTCAGTTTATGTTGTTAATTTGTACAAGAGCTGTTTTTCTTGTTAGCTGTGCTTCGTGTTTTCTGGAATATTCGTGGAATAAGGCGTCATTCTCCATTATCCTGCTTGTTGGACTGCTTTCACCGTACACCCACTGGACGATTTTCGTAACACATTTTTCCACAATGGATTGTGTAACTCAAAATTTTTGTATGAAAAGCCATTAGAGTTATTTATCATTTTTATTTTACCTTTAAATGAAATGGGCCTTTTTATTTTGATTTCTTTTGTTTTGTCATCAAAATGACACTTCTAAATTAGAAGTTATAATGAATCAAAAATCAACTTCCTAAATGCATACCAAATTCCCAGCATTTTATTCTCGAGTCAAGTTAGAGAAAAATTATTTTGTGTGATGTTGAATTCTTTTTGAAATGAAAATTGAAAGCTAGTGAATAATTCACTATGGAAATATCTCAAAATTCACTGTAAAATTGAGATTACTAATTTGACTAGAACTCTACTTTTGATTCTAGTATAAAAACACAGCTAGAAGTTTCATCTGTCTTGACTAAATAAACATTAGTACTCGGAAACTTCGCGATCTCCCAGGGAGGGAGAATTATTGATAATAATACGCTACATTTTCAAATCTCAGTTGTAAACCTCCACTCTGAATGACGGAAGCAGGACAACTACTTAGTCTGCGCATGCGCGCGCCGGTACGCAGACGTCCACAATAAGCTGCCGTGCGGTGGTTGTCGGACCGTTTTGTCAAAATGCGATCTATGCTGTCTTTTTTTGTTATTGTCTGTTTTCTCTTCTTTTCTTTTAATACTTATAATAAAACAGTAAAATTTGGGATTCTGCTTATAGATACCTAAAAGTACCCTGTAGTATAGGGGGTAGACAACAAAATTTAGTTGCAAAAGTAGTATAGGGGGTAGACAACAAAATTTGGTTACAAAAGTAGTATGGGGATAGACAACAAAATTTAGTTACAAAATCAGCCAGCTTTCCCGGACATTATTGTTTTTTTATAATTCATAGTTTTAGGCAGCTAAAATAAAAATTTAATTTTTTCCACAAAAAGTGGGGGGGGGGGCGACTGTCCCTCCTCACACCCAGTGGCGTATCTACAACTTTTATCGCCCGGGCGAACTTGCAGCATGCCGCCCTTTCTTTATAAGTTACATAAGGCACATAAATCTCAAATGAAAAAATGAATTCCGGGAAGAAAAACATTTTATTATTAACTTAATTCGTAGTTTAAAGTCTTCAGTCTCTGCAGATTGGGATGAAATCGCGTGTCCACCGCCACTCTTTTTTCTACATATCGCAGGGGTGATTGTGTTCCTGTATTATACCGGAAATCCGGTATTTTCTTCATCCTTAATACCGGAATTCCGGTATTTTCTTCATCCTTAATACCGGAATTCCGGTATTTTCTGATAAATCTATTTTTTTTTTAAACTTAAGAGTGCCAAAGACTCAAACTACTACGGATTCTCCGTAGTTTCTACGCAATTTCGGCTTCTACTACAGACTACACAAATTATAATCCATACTACGGAAAATTGACTTTGGATTATGCTGAGTCAACCCAAATGATTTTTTTAGAAAATGCCATCCCATAACTAAGAATAACTACCTCACTTCAGAATGGTTCCATAAGAACTTATATAAATATTCATTAATGTTATTCATATAAAATGTTATTATATTTTTAATATTGTTTTGTTATCAATTTCGATGGTTTCTTTTCATGTGTGTTATAGAATGTTATTGAAAACTCATGAACTAAGACAAAATAAATTAAATCAATTTCTTATGTGAAAAAAGCATATTAAAAATTGCATGCAAAAGTTTAATCTGCGCCGTAATGAATGAATACATATCCATTCCCTACCCATAATTTTCCTGCTAAAATTTCAGGTATTTTTTCATGAAGCCGCAATCACTCCTGATATCGACAATTTACCTACAAAAGGCGAAAAATACAAATCAGTTATATAAATTATTTTGCGTTTTGTGTGTACACAAACGATTGAGCTAATGCCACTGCTCATCTTAGTTACAGAATTCTTTCAATGCATGTCTAATTTTGCCGCCCTTTTCGAAGTGCCACTGAACAATAGCCATGTCTGGAGATTAAGAACCCTGAGTTCAAGCACTCCGAAAATATTAAGATGCATAATTGTGAGTGTAATTTTAACTAACAGTGCAAGGATTGATTTAGCGCTTTAGGAAGCTGAAAAATATTGTTATTAATTTGTTTCAATTCCCAAAAATTATACAGTATGTTTTTGCTATTATATGGTTTTTATAATAAGCGCTATCCGACAAGAATGTGAAAAAGATGCATCATTCGGCGGAATCTATTCTGGTACCCCCGGTTGGGTTGAGAGACGTCACTTTTCCCTTTGTTAACGTGCGGGAAAAATGACGTCTCCCAACCCAATCGGGGGTACCAGAATAGACCCCAGAATGAAGAGTCACACTCCACATAGGAGGGTTAACATACAAACACCATCGTCACTTTTTACTTTCTCGTATACGAAGTATACAAAGAGAAAGTATTGTAATCGTCAAAAAATTTGAACTCGAGATTTTGACGAATCTCCACGTTTTAGACCTCCCTGACTTCGAGAAACACAATTTTGGAATTATATCTGTCTATCTGTGAACACGATAACTCGAAAACTATTAGAAATACAGATATGAAATTTGGTATGTGATCTTTACACATGATTTGTAGGTTTTCTATCAAATTTTGGACAAAATCCGTCTACGGGAAGTCTGTCTGTTCGCGTTCATGTGAACACTATAACTCAAAAACTGTTATAGCTAGATGGATAAAATTTGGTACACAGTTTTATCATCATGAATGTAGGTCCGTATCAAATTTTGGACCAAATCCGTCAAAGAGTTGATTGTCTGTCGGTCTGTATAATCGCAATAACTTCATAACAAAATTACTTATGTGGTATTAGTATTTTTAGAAATTTAGTATGTGGCCTTCTTAACTTGATTGTAGATTTGTGCCCAATCGGTTAAAAAAAGGCGTTCAAATTGCATAATTAATTTTTCTAATCCGATTCTCCATGCGCATGAGTACTGGTAGCAATATCTGTGTATGACGTATGTACGACATTCTAATGTAAATAAACAATACAGAAAACTTGTCCATAACCGCGTACTCGATCGATTCCTTTTATTCAAAGCAACCGAATCCTTAGCGTAGCGCCTCCTCCCAAAGAAACTTATCTGCAGTATGGGATGGCATGCACCTGGTGGCATCTCCTATCAACACAAAAGATCCGGATTCTTTCGTTCACTTTGTTCCGTTCAGAAGTGAGTGAAAACCAAAGGAGCTGTGCGCCGACTAATGGTGGGTAAGGGTAAACAAGTTGGCGGCTTAGATATCCAGCTCAGTGTCCGAAATAGTTCAATTTGGCATTGATTCGAGAGCAATGTTTTGAGGCGAAGCGCTTGCTTGGATAGACACGCTGGAGGTAATGCTAGACAATCTTACTGTAGTTTTTCATTAATTTGTATCTCATTTTGAAGGTTTACTTCTTCGCTCCATAAAATGGTATGAGTTTGATATTGTAGAATTATTACAGTAATTTGCCAAATATTTTCTTAATAAAGAAATTGATGTCTGCAAATTTGGTTATACATTTCTTTTCAGACTTCTTAAAATGCTGTTTAGTTTTTGCTTCACGAAACAAATTCTATCCTTTTTATGCATAATTCTCTATTTCAGAAGCAGCATACTTTTGCAAAATCTTCATGAAATAGAAATTTTTATCCCTTTAAATTAAATCATACATAAATATTTTACTTTAATAATTGAACATTTTTCTGCTAAACTATCTGATTATCTGTTATGACCAAGATATAAGAAGTAATGCAGAGTTTGTCCTGAAATGTCTTGTGTACCCGAATTCATTTGCATGCTTTTTGCATTCTTTTTTAAAGTAGAGCAATTGGTATTCATGCTTATTACTGTCCTGTTTCATTTATTTTTTTTATAATTATGTCTTTATACACCAGAAATGAGCATGGTCAAATGCCTGTTTCTTGGACAATTAGTAAAAATTTTACTCTTAATTTTTATTTACATATTGGTCATATCAATTTAGAGTATATATATATGTTATAGCAATGTAGATAATCAGTTATTATGCATAATAACTGATTATTCACATTCATCATAACATATATATTGTAAACAAATTCTAACCTGTTAAGATTTAAAAGTTTATGTACAGTTATGAAGAAATATCATTAATTTATTATTTTAAGTGTGCCCATCGTAAATTGATTGAACATACATAGTTGTGATTTGCATGTCTAACACGACTTTTTCTTCTTCTCTTGCCCCCCCCCCCCTCCCCTTTTTCATGTGCATTTTTGTCAGAAAATATGAATAGATAGTTTTGTGGGAGTAAAAAGAAATGATATTTTACCATAGATAAAAAACTAAGTAAATTATATAGTATTATTTTTGGGTCAGTTTTCAAAAAGTGTAATGTTCTTATTCATTCCTAGTGGTAAAATGGTTTTGATTTTCAGATTCAATTTCATACAGAGTTAAATCTGTTGTGAGCATTTCACTTAAGATACTTTGAAAAGAGTTCCACATTGCTGTAACTTAATAGCAGCGGCATAACTATAGAACGACAGGACTGACTAGACCAATGATCTTCAGGGCCCTGATCCTAAGTGTTGCAGTTACATTAACACATGGACACTGCTACTATTCTTTATTTTTTATCAACTTTTAGACCTGAAAATAAAAAAAAAAAAAAAAACTGCCCACTTTCCTGGCAACCTTTAAAACACTTTGGGTGAGCGGGCTGATATGGGTTTTTAAAAAAAATCTATGCTCATTAGTGAATCCAGAAGGGCTATGGGGCTGCAGCCCCTCCTTCCAGAACTAAATCAAAATTATTGATTTTTTTTTTAAAATGACTGCACCTATTTATTCTTAACCTCTTTTTTTTAAAAAAATAAAACATGTTGACGTTGATTTCTGACTTCGCAGGATCGAAAATTTTCCCACTTTTGTAGACATTCCACTCTTGTAGCATTAACACAGTCCAAAACATTTTTGGCTAGTTATTTCAATGTATTTTTTTTTATTAAATTATCGAAAGTATTGTAGTGTCCTCTGTTATTCTTATTGTCGGGTGAGTAAAGTTAAAGTGTTTTGGCTTGCATAAGCCATAAGGTCACTACGATATAAAATTTTCATGACCTCAGCCCCTCCACCCAGACCAAAATCCTGGATTTGCCAAGGCTCATTAGCAAACTTGCAGATAAACTAGTTACAAAAAAATCATTATATGTCATCAAACTTACCGGAAATATGTACTACTTTTGTGTCATTTCATTTTTGTGATCAAAATGAAAATAAGCATATTCTAATGATTTCATTTGTGCATCATGAAGAAAAATTCTAGGAATACATTTCTTATCTGTTAAGGCATCAGCACTGATTATAGAATTGTTAAAAGATTCGTTCACATAATGATTAATTATGTTAAAAGAAAATAATTGTATGGCAACAGCTCTACTACTGCTAAAGTTTTTTTTTTTTTTAATTCATTAACTGTGGCAGCTGTAAGAAATATGTTAACCATTAAAGTAATCTATTTAAGTATAAACTAATCTTGTGATTTTCTGTTCAAATGTAGGTAATAAGTTTCTTTACTAATACCATAAATTTTTCAACTCCAGTAATTACTGACACTCTGAAATTTCTTTAGAATGAATAAATTTTTTAAAAAATTAGAAAAAAAAATGTTTGGGGCACTATAATTGCTGTATAATATGTCTACTTGGAAATTATTTGAACCATATTTATTAATCAAATTTCCTATTCTTTTAAAAGATATTTAATGAAGGTATTCAATTAACTGCTTTCAAATAATTTTTGATCATTATTTTTAGTTTGCCACAATATGTGTCGAGAGGCCCAATATTTTTAATGAAATATCATTTTAAGTGATTTTGCCATCTGATGATTATTGAGAAATATCTGATACAATTTCAGTGTGCCGATTTGCAAAAAAGTTGTAAATCTAAAAAAAAAAAAAACTTTTTTAAATCAATCAATATCTTTCATTAGAGAGTTCTTAAAAGTACATGGTTGTTTGTTCAGAAAATTTTATTTCATAGAATGGGAAAAAATCAATAAGGTTTCTTTAGTCATGATCTTATGTTCTCAAATGGCAGAAATAGACATTAAAAATGTTATTAACATATTACTGATTTTATCACATTTGATTGTGCAACCTAATCAATAGAATAAATCAGGCATACTGATGAAATTCATATAAGATTTAGTATTTAGCATTATTAGTTTATAGTCAATGTCAAGCCATTTCTTTTTTTTAAGTTTATGCGCATTCATATTTAGTAGAAATATATCTATCTATAAGAAATGTAATTATCAATTAAGCTTCATTAATTCTGTAAGTTTTATCATTTATATTTTCATTTTAATTCTTTTCTTTTTTTCAGGTCATAATGTCTTTTGGAGTATATTTAGTTGCAATGTTCTGCTGTTTATATCATTCTTATTTAAAAACTGCGTCCAAGAAAGTTTTAGTGTAAACCAAGGGGAGATCATATTTGTTAACTTTGCACTTAAATTCATCTTAGAAATCCTTTTTCATAATCATGTTGTTTCAAACAAAAGGGAAATATTGTTGGTCTGATTACTGAAGTTAAAGGTTTATAGTCACTGTAGAAAACATGAATGATGTGCAAGAATCACAGAAACTAACTGTAGATGATATATTTGGGAAGGAATTATCAGAGGAGAATGGTATGTTAAGAGAACATTTATATAATTATTCAGAAAGAAAAAATAACTTGCATGAAACATGTAGTGAAGTGCTTGCACGCTTTCTATATGAGAAATGTGAGGCATGTGGAAAAATGTTTTCTACAGAGGGCAATTTAAGAAGACATTTACTTATTCATACTAATGAAAGACCTTTTGCTTGTGAGATATGCAACAGAGCATTTGCAGAAAAAAGTACTTTACAAGCACATTTCTCTACTCATTCAAATGAAAAACCTTATGTATGTGAAGTTTGCGGAAAGGCATTTTCTGTATTGCCTAGTTTCAGGAAGCATTCTTTCCTTCATTTAAACCTAAAACCGCATAAGTGTGAGATATGTGGGAAAGCTTTCAATATAAAGGGTAACTTAGGAAGACACTTACTTATCCATACCAATGAAAAAGCTCATGTTTGTGATATATGCAAGAAAGCATTTACTCAGAAAGGCCATTTAGACGCTCATCTTCTTACTCATACAAGAGAGAGATCACATATATGCGAGATCTGTGGGAAAGGTTTTATACGGAAAACTCATTTGCAAAGGCATTTTCTTTCCCATACAAAAGAAAAACCTTATGAATGTGATGTCTGTGGTAAGCCTTACCAAAGCAAATTTAATTTGAACAAACATTCACTGGCTCATTCGAAAGAGGCGAACCATGTGTGAGACTTGCAGTTTTACATACAGGTGGAGATGGGACTTCCAAAGTTTTTCTTTGAAAATCAAATTCTTCTATTAGCAGCTATTAAATCTGATATTTATTAAATATATGAGGTGAAACATTTACAAAAAAAAACGTTCAGAAATATTTTTACTGACACTAGTAGAAATATTTTAAATAGGTGCAACTAAAGAATTTTCTCATTCATAAATGTGTATTTTCATATGTTGTGTGTGTAAAATTCATATTTTTGCTTACATTGGGCTTGTATATAGTCACCTGATAGTTCATATTTTATGTTGAATTTTGGATGATGCAAGAAACATTTTGTTGAATATGCTTTGTAAAAAAGGACGGGCATTTTATAGAACATAAAAAAATCATAATGTAATAAATTGAAAATGTTCATTATGGTTATGAATTTATAAAACTTATTCAAGAAATGTAATTTATTTCTGAAAAAATGCAATAAAAGCTTTGTATTATTTATTTATTTTTATTCATAGATATTTATACTCTAATTCCTTACTTATAATATTATGAAAAGTAATGTTGTATAAGGTGTTGAAAGTAATGTATCTTGTATAAGAATGCTTAAAAACAACTAGAAAAAGTAGAATAAATTAAAAAAATAATAAATTTAACTTAAACTTTAAACAAAAACAACAAATAAATTTAAACAATAAAATTTATACAATGTCTTCAAATCAAGTCCTTAGCCCTTGATAAAATGGACTAGAAAGGATTCCTTGTTTGTTTAATTCGTTTCCCTCTGAATTTATCTTAGTTTTTTTTTGCTTTCTTTGAATGATATTGATTTCCATTGTATAAGAATGTATATTAAGAAAGTACAATATTCATTATTTTATTTTAATACATTTACTATTAACATCTGTTTGAAGTTTATTCATAATTTTATCGTGTAATTTTCATTTTAGACGACAACATTTTTTATTTTTACTTTTTCCTGTATCAATTAATCTAAATAAAATATTTTTTAATATTGTATTTTTGTATGCATTTCTTTTTTAGTAATTTTTTTAAAACTCCATATTTTGACAGACACTTGAACATTACTATTCTATTTTGTTGATCCTTGTGCCTGTTCTGTTCATTGTGCCCATGCACCTGTCCAATTATTGGTTTGTGATAACTCTGAAAATTTAATAATTTTGAAGCTGATAATTTTACCAATTTTAAATACCATCTTATTTTTTAATTTTAATCCGAATAAACATACATCTGGATATATTAGTATGCAATATGTGCGCATTTCAGGTCAACCAATCAAAGGCAAAGTTGGGGGTTTTGAATCTCGCTACGCAGCCAAAACACAGTAAGAAAAGTAAAAACAATGTGTTTCATTATGCCTTGAGTTGTTATGGCAACTTCACACCGAGATTACAAAACAAATTTGCTGCAAAGATGATAGCACACTTGCAGATAATCTTTGTCTCTGTTTTAAAAAACATCCGATTTTTAATAGCATCTCCTAGACCATCCTTCTTTTTATTGATTCAATAAATCAATTATAATTTGTAAAAAAACTAACTTTTTTTATAAAAAAAAAATTTTCATCTTTTTTCTAAATATAGAACTCGCACTTTAAAGAAAACTATATCGCCTTTTTCTTATTGTTGAGATTTTAACGTTCATAAACAAAATTAAACCTAAAAAACAGTCAATGTTGAAAAATAATAATTTACATTTTGTCCCATTTTAAAAGTAATTACTTTTGAATCATATTTTTGTAATTTATTCTACTAGCAAAACGTAGTTATTAGCGAAAATCGCTCTCTCTTTGACTTCAAATCATATTCTCAACACAAAATTAATGAAATCAAGAAAACAGGTTAAAATAAATCGTATGCACGTTCTATTAGCACAATCTATCTTTTCCTCTCAGAGTCTAGCTGACCGAGTGGTTAGGACGACAGGTTTCAGAAACGAAATGTCGGGGGTGCGAATCCGAGGTTGTCTTTGTACTCTGTTTTTGCTTAGTTTGACGCGTGGTGACTAACTCGTTTGCGTTAACTTGTTTCAAGCTTGCACTCTTGCCGTGTAAAATTTATTGCAGAGTAACATTGCTGCAAACTAAAATTGCTATCTGGGTTAGATAAATGAAATTTGGTATGTGGCCTTCAAAAATTAATTGTAGATTTGTGTTCAATTTTTGTTTCAATCGGTTAAAAAAAAGTCGTTCAAATTGCATTTTCGCTGTCTTCACCATTCTATGACGAAAAAAAGGCTCGACCGATACGCGCGGTTTTTTTTTTTTTTTTACTTTCTGTCTTTGCTCACTGTCTATTCTACCCACGCCTTTGGTGCTCGCTGAAGGAAATTAGTAACGTTCTGTGTGCGTACAGAAAATTCGCAATTTTTATCCGCACGAAGGTGCGGGGAAATGACGCCTTTGTTAAGGGCTATACGAGAAAGTTTAGGGGAGACAGCTCCCACTGGTTTCAGTTAAGGTTTTACTTCAGAATTAAGCAAAGATAAGTTCGTTTATTTTTTATAAGCTACTCTTTCCAGTCAATATAATTGGATATATTTATTGAATTTCTGTAAATTATGTGATGTAAAAATTGTTATGCACAGAAGATTGCTTCGCATCGCTTACAGAATTATTTGTTCAGGATTACTTGAAAAAAGCCATGCTTTACCAAAAGAAGTTGTGCAATGACTTTCAGCAGTTCGCGATTGGTTAGTGACCTTTCGTTTTGTCTCCGATTGAGGAAGTTAGAAAATTGTTGCGTTATAATTCATTGACATATCTGTTTTCTTTAACAATATCGTATTTTATGAATTTTATTGAAAACCATAAAATGTAAATGATATTTTTACCCATTTAAAGGACAGTGGGACAATTCTGAGTTTTGCAAGAAGCTGATGTTGTAGTATTTCGTATACGTAAAGAGGATATGCAAAAAGAACATGCTTATGATTTTAATAAACCACATTTGAATAATTTGTTATTGATAGGAGAGATTGGTATAAGAAAGCGTAGCAGAATAATATCCGTTCCTAGTAGCAGTAATTCATCTCAATGCAAGGCGCAAAAAAAACCTGGAGATTTGGCGACCATCATACGATTTGGCGTTGATTCAAGTACGAAAAAAGTTGTCGTAAAATTATTGCATGGCGATTTGGCGAATTACTATTCATAGAAAACATTTGTGTTCGGTTTCGATATTTTTGTAGTTGGACAAGCTGGAAATTTTTTTTAAAAAAATCGCAAGTGAGTTTTATTTATCCATTGTTCTATTTGTCTTTTCAAAGCCCATTTTTTTTATTTCTAAAATTACGGAAGTGAACTACTGAAATTACTTTGTAGGCCAGGAAATGCAGACAAGTAATATATGTCTTTTGATATATTAGAATTATTAATGAATTTTTTTTTGATTTAAAATTCTATTAATTATATACATCGCATAAGCCTTACACTTGTTAATGTTTACACTTGTCTTTATTCATCCATCACTCCAGAGTAAATTATTTATTTGAAATTTGTATGGGAGCTGTATTTGCAATTTTGACTGGTATTACATATTGAGTATTTTTGTTTATTTATTTTGGATTAAAAGAAACAAAAAATTTGTATTATTTTAAGGTGTTTCAGTTCAATGATATAAATATTCTTATGGGTGAAAAGCCGTAACTATCAAGCCAAAAATTGTCTACTAAGATATACTGTGAAATGTAAATAAAATATAAGAAGGCAGTGGTGAATCCAGGGGGGCTATTGGGATGCACCCCCACCCCTGAGCTAAACCAAAATTCTTGATTTTCTTTAAAATCACTACAACTGTTCTTAATTTTCATTTTAAAGGAATAATAAAATCGTGACAACATTGCTTTCTGGCTTGACAGGCTCGAAAATTTTCCTATTTTTCTAGTCATTCCACTTGTACTTGTAGCGGTGACGCGGTCAAAAACATTTTTTGGCAACTTATTTCATTGTATTTTTTATTAAATTATCGAAAGTATTGTAGTGTTCTTTATTATTCTTTATTGTCAGGTGATAAAGTCTGTAAAGATAAAGTGTTTTGGTTTACATAAGCCATGAGGTTTGACATTCATCACTATGAAACAAATTTTTATGACCTCAGCCCCCCCCCCCCCCGACCCAAATCCTTGATTTGCCACTGATAGGAAGAAATACTTTATTTGGTCTAAAATTTATTTGACCATATTAGGTCAATTTTTTTATATAGTAAAAAGTATTTGATCAAAGTCATTTAATTCAATAATTTTAATATTAATAAATTACACGTAGTTTCTCAAAATTCACTTTTAATTTTCAATCATTTTAATTCAAACAGTGGTGAATCCAGGGAGGACTATCTGGCTGCAGCCCCCCTCCCCCAGAGGTAAACCAGAATTCTTTATTTTATTTAAAATCACTATAACTGTTTTTTTTTTTTTTTTCTTGATCTCCCTTTAAAAAAGTCACAACATTTTTTCTTCCTGGTTTTTGACAGACTCGAAAATTTTTCCACTTTTGTAGTCATTCCACTTGTATTTGTAGCATTGACGAGGTCAAAAACATGTTTTTAATAGTTATATCATTGTTTTTTTTTATTAAATTATAGAAAGTATTGTAGTGTTCTTTATGATTCTTCTTGTCAGGTGAGTAAAGTCTGTAAAGTTAAAGTGTTTTGGTTCACACAGGACATAAGGTTTGACATTTGTCACGGCAATATAAAATTTTTTTATACCTCAGCCCTCCCCCCCGCCCCGAACCGAAATCTTGGATTCGCCACTGATTTAAAATCATATTTTATAAAATAAGCATTTGCCTAAGAGTAAGCATTTACCTAAATTTTAGAGAGGGGGAAAAAAAAGAGCATTTAAGAAAATTCAAAAATTATATGTTCAAATTTTTTATTTTAAAAAATGTTGATATTTGATGAAAAGGCTGTTATTGTTGATTATAGCTAATAATGATCTTGATGTACACTCGGCAAAATACTTCATAGAAACGAATGTTTTTTTCAATTATTTACAAAGAATTCTTTTAAATTCATTTTACTTATAAATCCACGATTTAAATTTTTGGTGTAAAAATGTCTCGGTGGTGTTCAAATTAGATAATTAAGGAGGCATTTGTCTCCTACAGAAAATTTAGATCAAGAGCAATTTATGAATTACTCATTTCAGGGTTCGTACTCCTCCTGAAGTTCCTGAAAAACTCCTGAATTTTGCTTTTTTTTCTAAGGGCCCTGAAAACTCCTGAAAATTGTGTTTTTATTCTGATATTTCTTTTTGTCTCCTGAAAACTTACAATCGAAGAGCAAAAGATAAAATTATGATAAAACATAAAAATATGATGTTTCTGTTTTTTCTTATTGATAGAAAGTCAATGGAATCTGGAATTCTTGCTTCTGACTTTATTTAGCCCCGAAAGAGTCTACTGTACATGTTCCGAGTCACCGCAATCGGGAAAGATGGGAGAATTGATATTTAGTATATTTTTTTGCCAATTTTATAAAAATTGTCCACACTGCTCCCCTACAATTGATTTTTTTTCACATTATCTCCTGAATTTTCTGTTCTGTACTCCTGAAAAAATCCTTAGAAACTCCTGAATGTTACTATCATATATACAGTATGAACCCTGTCATTTTGTGTTTGGTCTTGTTTTGCTAGAATTAATTTTATAGTCACTGGAATAATTTTATAAACCTATAGTTAATTTACTATCAAGTAAATAACTTCATAATATATTCTGAGATATTTCTACTATCAGAATCGCATCGGTGAAGTCCGTTCACTAAGCTATGCATATCTCAACCATAATAATTCCTGCCTTGTATTTTAATCTCGGGAAATTTATTTTGGAAATTCAAGGTTTCCTATTTTTCTTCTTAACAAACTTTTTGTTATGGGATACAAATAAAATAAAACTTCCATCATTGAATAATAAAATTTTTCCGAATTTTTATATATAAATATTTGTGCAAGTCATTTGTTTCCTATTCTTTTCCTAGTTATGGATTTAAAAAAAAAAATTTTTTTTGCATTTCTACCCAAGTAACCAAATCTATATAAACATTTTTCTTACACTATTGAGTAGAACAAGCTCATTAGAACATGCTGCAATGCCATTTGCAATATTATGCTGAAAATGCAATCTTTTAATGTTCTTGTAGTCTTTAACTGGCTTATTTCTTATATTTTTCACCCATTTCATCATCACTCTCAGTTTGTCAGAAGTGCATTTTTTTCACACTATCAAAATTTGCATACTCTTCTTAAATTGTTATAATCAGGGGTGTAGTGGAGTCGGAGCTCTCCAGAACGGCGTTCCATCACTGCTTTATTTTTATGAGAAATAAACAGGAAAAAGTTGTAAAAACCTCCTGAAAACAGAACAGTTTCTGTCATGAAATTGCTTATTTTGAAACTACACCACTGGTTGTAGTAAATTTTTTAGTTGACATATATGTACACATTTTAGGAAATGAAGGTGATGAATTTTCTCTGTTGCCATATCCTCTGCATTTTGTTTTATTTAATCAGAAAATTTTATCTTTATGATGATTTGGCAATCGTGTTTGAAAAATTCCTGTTTTAAGTCATATTCTAAATAATCCAAATAATATCTTAATGTTGTTTTTGACTTTTCTTTCCTCCTCAAATCTTCTAGCTTATTTAATATTTTCATAAGACATTTAAAATCGTTGTGTAATTAGTTTCAGATGGTGATTTTAGGAATATTATCTAGTATTGCTAAAATTTTTGTGATGATTAATTATGTATTATTAAATTTTTTGGGGGTTACAGGTTATTTAGCACTTTTATGTGTAGTAATCAACTTTAATTCATCCATTCATGATCTATTTTTAGCATATGCTTCAATAACAGGGAGTGGAAAATATATGAATGATTTTTTTCCATTAAATTAAATCATAAAGGCTTGAGCTGTTAATTATTACATGAAAAAAAAAGATACACACACACTTTACATGGCCTACTGTTGAGCAGTAGATTTAAATTTAAGATTTGTTTTAGCTTATCCTCTATCAAATTTATGCTTTGAAGCACTTCAGGATATTGGTATAATAATTCACTGAAATTTCAGCTTAAATTATGACAAATTTTTCAAAATATTCCTTCTGTTTTTGTGGAAATAGTATTTAAAATTTTAAAATTCAAGTGTAATTCATTACTTAAATTAATTAAAATTATTTAATCTACAGATTTTGGTATTTACTTTCAGAATCAGTATTTTGAACATTAGTAAGATTATCTTTCTCTTCACCATATTCATAAATAAGTATTTTCAGATTTATAAGTATAGAAGGAAAAATAGTTCTAAGCAAATAGTTTACTGTTATTGCAGTTTATCAAATTATGATTATAATGAGAAGAACAGCCATCCAATTTTTAGAACTGGTTTATCAAATTATATACATTAGAGAAAAACAGGTTCAAATTTAGTCAAAATAAAGAAAATCATAAATCTATTATGATTGTTTTTATTGAGTTTATGTCTGATCAACTACTACTCTATACTCCATTTGCCACTTTACCAATGCATTGCTTATATTTCAGTTGTTTTTTGATTATTAACATAAATGTTAATTAATTAAATATTAGAAAATAATAATAAGAAAAAAATGACGGGAGACTCTCTTTTTCAAACAGCCGCAAGACATTAGTTATGTTTTTAATTTATGTAGTTACTGAGATATAGAGGATCTCCCATACAACGTTTTTTGTGGCATTTTGGCGTGTGAATCAAATTCCTTCCTGAGACCCCAATGGGGGGAACGTAGTCCTACATTAAAAACGGCATCTGACATAACTTAGTGCCAACTATATAAACTATTAAGTGAAGATCTTTTGCACAATGATATTAATAGGATGTGTTTTTATTTACTACATGGAGATTAAACTAAAAGAAAGAGCAGGTGTTGAAAATGTAAAAAACGAATCACATCATAAAAATGGGCATCTTTGCTAGTACATTTTAATGGAATGGATAAGGCAGTGGTGCACAAACTATTTTCATTTCTGGCCCTTTCACTTTATGTAAAAAAAAAATTTGAGACCCCCAAAGGGGTTGTGATTCTGTTTTTTGAAGAAAAGCCTTATCTTTTTTTTTTATTGTCAAATATATTTCTTTGAATTTAGCAACCCAAAAAAATTTTCTTGTGGCCCCCAGGGGGTCACGACCCACGCTTTACGCACCACTGGAATAAAGAACAAATGAGTTGATTCCATCTGTTATCTATATTGTTTTTTCCAGTTATCTGTAACGAACGACTTGTAACCAAAGCATGCACCACTACCAATCAGTTTTTTTTTTTTTTTTTTTTACTAATAAATTCAGATAAGCTTAGTCAGAGGAACTATATGTCTGTGGGAAGAAAGCAAAGGCAAAGCCATATCTCATGAAAAAAAAATCAGTGAAGAAAGATCAATAAATTTAATTAATCGTTAATTTTAGTGACCCTAATTCATTGAATTTCAATCGTTACTAAAGACAAGATGGAGGGAAAACAGGGTAGAAACAAAAATTTTCATTTTGTATAATTTTTTAAAGGTGTATCTAATCCAATAAAACCACTTGCTGATCATAAAAGTTTTAAAGTTTAATACTTAACATTTTTTTTGGGGGGGGGGAAATATCTCAAACGAATTAAACAAGATATTTGGGTACTTGCACATTATAGTGGCCACCAAGATTGAATCGCCAAGCAACTCAGATAAATCGCCAAGATGTTGATAAAATCTTGCCACTAAGAGGAAGATGATTCGGCAATGTGAGAACATTTGTTTTGGGTGTGCAATAAGCCTTTTATTGGTCTCTTGTGCATGCGATGCCTGCGGCTTCTGAAGTGGGTACTGGGCAAATTTTTTAAACTTTAAAAAACATCAACGACTTCGCTTTCATCAAAGCAGAAACCTAGTAGCTATGCTTGTTCATTGAATGTTAGGAATCTACATTTTTTTAAAATTCCAAAATGAGCTCTCGCCTCAAAATGTTCCTTTGTTAAAAAGTCTACAGAAGCACAGCAGTCCTAAACAAATCTGAATTGCAGAACACTGAACTTACTAGCTTGGCGAAATCTGAAGATCGCCAAGTAAGCTCGGTGGCCGCTTCAACAAACAAGCACTGATATTTGTTATTAACCATTATCCTGTTCCTGCATCATTATTATTCAAATATGCACAAAAGAAAAGTAATGTTCCTGGTGTTTTAATCTCATCAGTTCTTGCATTTTTTTTTATTTTTCTATTTTTTTGTTCTCTTTATATATTATTCTTTTTGAGCTGTATTAAAGGAGAAGTTGGTTCTTACATTTTTTTCCAATTTTATTTTATTTGTTTTATTTATTTCTCTTCATATATTATTCTTTTTGAGCTGCTTCAAAGAAAGTTTGTTGGAATAAAAAAGTTTTAATTTTTCTTTTGTAAGCGATTTTCTGCTCTTGCTCGAGACAAAAATATTATGCTACCGTGTTTTAATAAAAACATCTTGAAAAAAATGGTGTTCTTGCATTTTTTCTCTTTCTTTTTGTTTTTTGATGTTTTATTTTGCAACATATATTTTTATCGAGATTTTACTTTTCTAAAGACTTGAAGTTTATACTTTTAATCAGCAATGCCGAGAAAATTCTGTATTATAATTATTCATTTTAAAATTTTAATAGTTATTATACAGTACGTTATTTAGAATAAATTTTCTCTTTCCAAACTTCTAAAGTTTTAATTCAACAAGAAAGGATTCAAAGAAGATTTATATTTACGTTGGGAAGGTTGTGACAACTTTTGTAGGAGAAAAAAAAATTCCTTAACCCAGTGAATTCCAGTTATATTACTTTCATCCCAACTACTTGGAGTGCTTGCACCCAGATATTTTGAATAATCATATGCAAGCTGTCGTACTTGTTTGTAAGTCAGACCATAGTTCATATTTGAACTTTTAATAATATAACACATAGCGTGCTTTTTTGATCTCAGGTGAAAATTTGTCGACTTGTATACTTGGAGCCAAAGCAGTTTGATGAAGTATCCAGTGTTGCATTATCATCAAGATCATCTGTTTTACTTTTTAAAAATATATAAATTAACATAGAATAGGGCACTCATTCTATATAAATTTGCAGCTATTCTGTTCATCTTGAACTGCTTGCATAGTCTTTGAAATGTTTTTTTTTTTTTTCTGATTTATTATGCTTCTTTACATAAGTTCAAGCTATCTCGCCCAAGACTCAGAATTTACTTAATTTTATTAATACTTCCTTAATATGAGGGGTACATTTTAAGAGTGTTGATATGTGCTCCTAGATGTTTGTTGAAATCTGACCCATGTGTGGCCATTAAGTTTAGGGAAAAGGAATTTCAAGTTGCTAATCGTATTATTAGATACAGAAGATCTTGATTATTTTGGTGAATAAATCCAACTTATCTCAATGAATAGGGAGAAAGAAAAATTTGGTGATGAAAAGAAATTCCAGTTGTTACTTAGCAGGTCACAAGACGGATTTCATTCCATAACAAAGCACATGGTTTGAGAAATGGAGTGAAGCCTATTTCCAGAAGATGTTCTTTTCTGAAACTTGACTGTCAGCTGATGAAATAGCATTTCCGATGAAGAGAAATGCTAAATGTTGAAATGTACCCCTCCCCCTCTCCTAATTGTTGACGAGTGTGAAACTGTATACGAGGGTTTAGGAAAATCATATTAAGAAGCAGGTTGGTGGAGATTGACAGTTCTTGAAAGCCCATGGTTCAATTAGATTATCTTTGGGTGCCAAAGCCTGTGTATTTCTATCTTAGTGTAAGTGCTATTATTGATTCCATAGATTCATTACCTTATTAGAGATACTGATAAAACAATTTAGGAGCTGACCTCAGCAGAGTTAACTTTTAGTGGTTTTAGTTTCTTTATTATATTGTGGCTGGGACATTAATAAAGAGTATGAATAGGAATGCCACTTTTTCTCATTTATGCCTTATTTTGATATATGAACTAAGCACGAGATACGATTGTGCTCCCTCCTGTGCTTTTACTTTTGTGAATGTTTCGGGCAATGACAGTAATTTTTTCACACTCCAACTCCAGTTTTTGTAATTTGCTGCGATACAACTAATAAATGGTTTTTATCTCCATTTATTTTGTTTTTTGTTTCTCCTTTGGCCTGTGGAAGGCCTTACACCCTCTTGGGTAGGCTGGGCCGGGGAGGGTTGTAAATAAATAATTGGGTGGTCAGGGCAACTGCCAATGGTACTGATATCCATAAGGATGACTAAACAGGAGCAAAAAAAAAAAAACATTAAGAAAAAAGTGGTTTAAAAGATAAGAACTCTAGAAAAACGAGAAATAATTTTCCTTTTCATATTGATGCCCTTATCCTGAATAATGCCATTAAGACAAGTGGCTCTGAGAAGTTTTCTAAACTAAAACTTACGAAAATGTATATGTGATGCATGACCCAGGAACGAATAGTTGGCTTAGCAACCATGCCAGTTGCATGGGACTTTTTGTAGAAAGTTAAAGTTCATAAGGTAATGAATGAGTTGCAGATAAAAAGGCAAGAAAAGTGAATTTTTTAACAGAATTTATACTACTGTATCAAAATATAGTTATATATTTTTAAAATAAATGTGTTGAATATATTATTTTAGTTTCCATATATTCTTACATATATTTGAAGTTTAAAAATTCCCTCCAAAATATTATTAAGTAATATTTGCAGGTAGAACATGCATATTTCTAAGTAAAAGTTTGTTTGACATTTAGAATACAGACAGGCACCATATTGTTACCTTTTCCACTTAGTAAAATTACCTTGTGCCACCTTTTGTATATAATGTCTTCGACTCTCTATAAGAAAAAGACAACAGATATTAAAGATATGAGTTTTTGAACTGATTGCTAGAGGAGCTGTGACTCTATAGCCTCAAGAGACAAATTGGCATTCATTATTTCTTACCCTATTATATGATACTGCATCCTAACCAACTGTTGTAAATCTTATCATAGTTCACTAAAAATAGAATGGGAATTATTATTAATTTAAGTGTCCTTTTACTCTAAAGCTATTAAATGGAAAGAAGGAAAAAATAGGGCTTTCACTTTTCACAAATTTTGAAGGTTAATCTAATCAAATTATAGTTTATGACCTTAACATAATAGTGCTGTTATGTTTTTGCGTTTTTCTTCAAAGAATGAATCTAGGTATTTGTCATTAACTGTTATGCTATTACGTCATCAGACATATGCATAGGCTTCTATTTATTTATTTGCTCAATATCTCTCGTAACAGATGAAGTGCACTATTTTATTTCAATATCACACTGATAATGCCCATGCCTGGGGCAGACCTTCAACAAGATGGCTGGACGATACAGAAAATGACATCAAAATTTTGAAAATAAAAAACTGGCAAACAGTTGCTTTGGATCGTCTGAGTTGGAAGAAGCGTGCTGTCGAGGCAGCTAAGACCTGCAACAGGTTATTACGCTCCTGAAGAAGAAGATCACACTGATAATAAATCGCATTTTCAGGTGCTTTGACAAAGTAGCAGTCCTGATCTGAATTTCCGAGTTTAGATTCAACAAAGATCAGCTGTATAAGCAAGCCTAGTACCTACTAAACATATTCTTGGATAATATAATTTACACCAATTTGATGCTAATGCTAGAGGAGTAGGGTGTTAGCTTTGATGACTTTATCATCTCACTGTGATTCAGAATTATCAGTCTTGTCTCCATTACTCCATACAATTATTCATGCAAATGATCTGAATCTGCTCAAAAAATACTATCAAAGTGCAATTTAGAGACAAATATTTTTTTTAAAGCTCATGAAATTTTATTGTACTGCATCGAAGTAAAATATTCTAGCCATAATGTTTTATCACTTCTAAAGGACTGATACATAAATTAGAAAAGCAGTTGACATATGGAAGTTCTTTAGATTTTGCTGCACTGTCTTAAATTAAACAAGTTTATAATTTATGTAATGGCTATTAATTTTTAAAGCATGGTCATTCATAGAACAGTTGGCACTTTTTCAGGGAGCATTATGTTGTTTCTTTTTTAGTACTCAAATGCTGCAGTCACAGATTTTTGTAAAAAATTAAAAGTTGCATTTTATTCAACAACTTTCCTGATTTGCATTCAAGTTTAATTATTTTCCTTTGTATTGTGTGTCAAAACTCAATCAAAAAAGTTTGGCAACTGATGAAGTTTCAGAGTTCTGAAACTTGCATCCTGTTCCTTTAAAGGCTGTTTCTGATAAAGCTTGTTTGTGAAAGAAATTATTCACAGACGGAAAGAAAAGATTCGTCAACTTCGGATTGATATTATTCATTAATTCTGAAGTCAGGTTTATTTTAGAAATATTTTATTAACAGTTGTGTTTATTCAGGCAAAAGCAACATATGAATGCCATAGTAAAGAGATTTGTAGGTATATGAGAAAATATGAATAGTGTAGAAGGCACAAACAGTCTAAATGCAGACGATATAAGTGGGAAGAAATTACTTCATCAAAGTGGTATGTTAGTTAAAGATATAATTATGAAATCAGAAGGGAAAACTTTTGTATGTGAAAGATACAGTGAAGCAAATGGATGCATTTCTCTGGAAGATGATCCTGTTCAGGAGACAGGCAACACAGGATCTTCTAGTGACAGTAGTTTATAAACACATTCAACTGCTGGTGCAGAGGAGAAGCTTTACTCTTGTGAAATATGTGGAAGATCATTTTCCAAAAAGTGCAATTTAAATGAACACTCTTTCATTCATTTAAATGAGAAAAAATATGTGTGGGAGATTTGTGGAAAAGCATTTATTTCTGTAAGGTATTTACGGTTACATCAACGTACTCATTCAAATGAAAAATGACATGTTTGTGAGATATGTAACATGGCATTTACTCGAAAAGACTATTTAAGATCTCATTTAGTTATTCATAGGAAAGAGAAACCTCATGAATGTAAAACATGCGGAAAAGCATTTGTCAAAAAACAATATTTGATTGAACATTCTGTTACTCACTTGGGCATAAAATTACATGTGTGTGAGATATGCAACAAAACATTTTCTCGAAACAGCAATTTAAAAGAACATTATCGTCTTCATACAAATGAGAAGCCTTATGTTTGTGAAAGATGTGGAAAAGCCTTTGCTTCAAAGGATAATTTAGGCCGACGCTTACTTATTCATACAAATGCAAAAGCTCATGTTTGCGAGATATGCAGCAAATCATTTTCAAAGAAATCTAGTTTAAAACTTCATTTCCTGATTCATGCAAATGAGAAATATCATTCATGTGAAACCTGTGGGAAATTTTTTAGGGTTAAAGGCAATTTACAACGGCATTATGCATCTCATACATCAGAGAAGCCTTACGGATGTGACTTCTGTGGCAAAACCTTCAAAACCAATCATAGTTTGAAGTGTCATTTCCAGACTCACTCAAAAGAGAAGCAGCGTATGTGAGGTTTGCTGTAAAGTATTCTGCCATAACTTTAACTTCTAAGGAAAGATCAGTGCTGTTTTTTTTAATGTTAAATTTTAATGTCCTTTCTTACAGACATTTTAATGTGATGCTTTAATTATTAAATATGTAAAGGGAAACATTTACCAACAGAAGAAAAAAAAAGATTGAGTATTACTGGTTATCGTATTAATAACACTAGCAGAAATCATCACTTTATAACATTTTACTGCTTCATATATATATATTTGATCATATGCCTTGTACAAACAATATATATTTTCGAATAAAAGCATTTAAGAAGGACACTGTTTCATATTTGTAAGATATTATGCTTTAGAGCCAGTAGGTATAAAATATTTGGAATATCACCAGTTAAATATCGTTAAAAGGTAAATATATAGTGCTATAGTAGATCATGCATATTAATGTGTTAGAAATAAACAGGCCGGTTTTTTTGCCTGAAGGAACTTGAGATTGCTTTTATCAGCAAGCTCTGCACTATCTTCCTATTCTGTAAAGCTGTATAGGGTCATTCCATTGTGACTAACGTAACTTTGGAAAGATTTTAACAAGCTATAATATGACAAAATACTCTTAAATAATCTCTGATGAAACCTTTTATCCTTATATTTTATACAACACTAGTCAGTATAACATATCCATGCAGAAATTATTTTAAAAGATAATGATTGAACCAAATTAAATTAAATTTTTAACTTTGTTACTAACGTAACAATTTAGTAACTAAATTGTTACGTTAACAATTTAGTAACTAAATTTGGTAACAATTTAGTTACTAAATTGTTACGTTAGTCACAAAGTTTATATCTCATTTTGACAAAATGCATTTGAGCTTGGGGCTCAATTTGATTTAATCCGCAGCTGGTGCTTCTTTTTGTGTAGAAAGATAATAGATTTTCACTCTCAAACTGTGGTTACAGTATAAAATTAATGAATGGTTTGATATCTATAACACGAACTCTTTGTAAGAAAATTTCAACAAATATTATTAAAAAAAGTTTCTGAAATAATTTCTGGTGGAACTGTGATTCTGCAGCCTCAGTAAATGTGCTCTTGCTGATTATTTGTGACTCCATTATGCGATTCTGCATTTTATATAAGTTATAATCTTTATTGCAGTTTTTAAAAATATAAGTAAATAAACAGATAAATCCCCTCTGAAGGTTGCATTTTCCAGTTTTGTTCTTGTTTTATAGTCTGTTAAATTTCATGGCAAATATTGTTAACCCAGAATCCATTTATTTAAAAATTACTAAGCGTATAAAGGAAATATGGCATTCATACAATTTTTAGGCTAGTCCAATCCAATGCAAATTAAACCAATCCAACAACACTAAATAAGCCATATGTAATAGTGATTTTTGGTTTTTCTTCAAAATATCAATATAAGCATTTGTCATGAATTATTATTCTGTATATTCTTTTTTTATCTGGTGAATATATCATAACAGTTGAAGATCATTGAAATTTCTATAATACTCAGATAATTAATCACATTTCCAGGTGCTTTGATATAGTTGCAGTCTCGATGCTATGAGCTGAGTTTCTGAGATTGGATTCAACAAAAGATCAGCTGTATGAATCAGCTTAGTGCATACTAAACCTCTTGGATTAGATGTCTTTCACTTCTTGGCTGCCGATATTGGAGGAGTATGGTTGATTGTGCTGACTTCATCACCTGGCTGAGATTCACAATTATCAGTTCTGTCTCTTGTCCTCCATAGTGTAGTTTACGAAGAGGATTTGAATTTACATGAAACAATCTTATCACAATGCAATTTGAAGAATTTTTGAAAGTTTGTGGATTTTATGCTTATGAATTTTTTACTCTACTGCATCGGAGTAAAATACTCTGGCCACAATTCTTGATCATTTCCAAATGACCGACACATAGATTAGAAAAGCTGTTGACAAAGTTTGTCAAATTTTGCTGTGCTGTCTTAAACTAAGCAAGTTTATCATTGATAACTTATAATATAAATAAAAATTAAATTTAGAAATTATAATATAATAAAAACTTAATGATAATGTTTTAAGTATTAGTATAGGCTATATTTTTTGCAAGGGACTAACACTACATTGCTTTTTAAATACTTGAATGCTAAAGTCACAGAGTGTGATAAAAAAAGTTGAAGTCATGTTTGATTCAATAAGTTTCATGATTTGCATTAAAATTTAATTATTACTTCTCTTTGTTTTCTGAGTGCAAAAATTTGATCAAAAAAAGTTTAGCAAATGACTATGTCTCAAAATTCTGTGGCTTGCATCCTTTTTCCTAAAAAACTCTGATAAAGCGCTGTTTCAAATTATTCTGTCGATTCAGACAAAGGCAACATATTGTGGATGAAATTAAAAAGCTCGTGGATAGCTTAGAAATATGAACAACAAGGAAGCAGCAAACATTCTGAACATGGATAATACATGTGGAAATGAGTTACTTCAACAAAGTGATATGCTAAGAAAATATTTATTAATTCAATCAGCTGCAAAAAAAAGCATGCATGAAACATTTATTGAATTGCATGGGCGTATTTCTATGGAAGATGATCATGCTCATGAAATAGGCAACCCATCATTACTTTGTCAAAGCAACTTACAAACACTATTACCTACTGATACTGATACAGAAGAAAAACCTTATTCATGTGAGGTATGTGGGAAAACATATTCCAAAATTTATATGGTGAGAAAACATTCCCTCACTCATTTGAAACAGAAAACACATTTGTGCGAGACATGCGGGAAAGCATTTTCTGCTAAATATGATTTACAGAGACATCGAGCTACTCATTCGAATCTAAAACCTTATATTTGTAAGATATGTAACAGGGCATTTCCTTGTAAATATTATTTAAAAGCTCACTCGTTTGCTCATTCAAATCAGAGATCTTTTGTATGTGTGATATGTGGGAAAGGTTTTAAAAGAAAACGTAATTTGCAACGGCATTCTTTGTCCCATACAGAAGAGAAGCCTTATGGATGCGACTTCTGTAACAAAGCCTACAAAAGCAATCAGAGTTTGAAGAAACACCTGTTAGCTCATTGGAAAGAGAAGCATCATGTGTGAAATTTTCAGTAAAGCACCCCAGCAGAGTTTTAACTTCCAAAGCAAGATCAGTGCTGTTTCGAGAATGTTAAATTTGAATATCCTTTGCAGCAACTATTTAATTGTGATGTTTTATTCATGAAATATGTGAGTTGAAACATTTACAAAGAGACTCAGTTAAAGAAATAAGGTTTAAAGAATGTTGTTCTCATTTATATATTTATTTTTTCACATACCTTGTACGAATGCATTAGGCTGTATAGACTCATTTGTTGTTAACCAGACCAAAAAGACATTTTACCTGTTTTGCTCTTCAGAAATATATCTAAAAATATGTTTAAAAGTTCTTTAGATTTATCATAAGATACAATCCGAAAATTGCAATTATTGCTTCTAACTTATTAAAGAAATGTGATTTACATCAGAATATACTTTAAAAGCTGAGTAACATACATTCTCACTGTTTTCTCTTCAGTTTCTAAAGAAAATTGCAATTTCCTATCTTTCACAAAATTGGATTTGTATTTTGTACATCACAATTGCATGATACTAAATTACAATTTTAATATAATACATTTCTGATTTTATATCCTTTTAATCATATAATAGAAATTTTTCCACTGTTTGATTATCACTAATGCAAATCATTAGTTGAAAATTAATTAAAGTAATGATAGCTTATGTTAAAAGGTAGAATAAAAAATGTTAATCTTGTTTCTGAGTATTTTTTGCTTTATGTTTTAATGCATTTGATTTTTTTAGCATCCTTTTGCAGTAAATGTACACAGGCTCTGAAGTAACCAATGGAAATATTCACTCTTTGGTGTCCTCATATGCTTACCCGATATGCTGCATTTTGTATTCAGCCTCATAGTATAGTGAAGATAATCGAGTATGCATTTTGGACTTTTTACCTTTCACCAAATGAGACCAAATTTTATACAGATGTACAATTTTGGTGATTAAAAATATACACTGGTGGACAAATGCTAAGCACTATTAGTACTTACGTATTAACACCACAGAGGCTACAGATTGGCAGTAATGTGCCAATAAAGAGCAATCTTGTTTACCAAAAACCGCCAAATTGGCGGCACTTAAAAACCGCCAAATCTGTAGCTGCGGTGGCGTTGGCGGCACTTAAAAACCGCCAAATTTGCGTTAATACGTAAGTACAAAAATCGCCAAATTGGCGCCACTTAAAAACCGCCAAATTGGCGTTAATACGTAAGTACAAAAACCGCCAAATCTGTAGCTGCGGTGGCATTAATACATAAGTACCGTACATAAGTACCGTACTATTTTTAAGATTTCGAAAAATTTGGATTTAATGGGAATACAATCAGTTGCAGAGAATCATAGGATATACAATCGTCAGAACTCGCATTTTACAGTGAAGATTAGATCACGAGGGCAACCAGAAAGTGATGAAGATGAAAAGGGATTTTGGCCCACCCCGTTTCACAGAAAGCTGATAATGAGTGGAAACTTCGGTCAGTGGTTTTGTTTGGTGTATAATATTTACATATATTCTCGTAAAAAATAGCATGAATATGCAAGGAGATATAAAGTTTTTTTTTTTCTAATCCCAAATTTGTCCGCATATTTTTTACTTATAATATGCAGAGTTTTCAACCAAATTGTACGAAACTTACAGAATATTTGACAATATGTAAAAGAAGCATTATATATACGAGGGCAATTCGGAAACTAACCGCCGTTTGGGCGTGGCGCTGGAAGTTTGGTTCGGAGCGCCCTCAATCGAATGCACGAGCAATCTGTGATTCAGTAAGCTTCTAATCGGCGAGTGAGAGTGTCATAGAGCCAAGCGTTTGCTAGTTATAACGTGACAAAATGTGTGCCTCAAAAGAAAATCCCGCCAAATGTGAGATGCGAGGAGTGATAAGATTTCTTTGGGCCAAAAAACTGTCAGCAGCGGATATCCATCGTGAATTGTGTGCCGTACACGGGCCAAACATTATGAGTGAAGGTGTAGTGCGTCAATGGGTACGCTTTTTCAAGGACAGAAGAACAAATATCCACGACGAATCACGGAGTGGAAGGCCGTCTGTAGTGAGTACTGATCTCATGAAAGAAATCGATGAAAAAATTCGTTTGCTCAGTAATTGCACAATTACCCAACTTTCAGAACACCTTCCAAACATTTCTCGGACAGTTTTGTATGAGACAGCAACGGGAAAATTAGGC
Organism: Araneus ventricosus; assembly: GCA_013235015.1. Taxonomy (NCBI): domain Eukaryota; kingdom Metazoa; phylum Arthropoda; class Arachnida; order Araneae; family Araneidae; genus Araneus; species Araneus ventricosus. The sequence continues at coordinate 28,416 of BGPR01016967.1, forward strand.
TACTGGAAGTTCTGTGCTCGATGGGTACCAAAAATGCTCACGGAGATCCACAAAAACCAGTCGAATGGGCGCTGCCTTAAAATTTCTTTCCCGGTACCACATGGGTGGGGAGGACTTTTTGAACAGAATAGTGACTGGTGACGAAACTTTGGTAGTTCATGTCAATGCGGAGACAAAACAACAGTCTATGGCATGGGGTCATACCGGTTCTCCAACCCGGCTGAGGAAAGCCCGTCAAACTTTGTCAGCGAGGAAACTAATGGTTACCGTCTTTTGGGATGCTCAAGGAATCTTGCTTATCGAATTCATGACACGTGGAACAACAATCAATTCCGAAGTTTACTGTCGCATGTTGAAGAAACTGAAAAGAGCCATCCAGAACAAACGTCGCGGCCTACTGAGTTCTGGGGTTGTGCTTCTGCACGATAACGCGCGCCCTCACACTGCTGTAAGAACAGGAGAGGTTTGCTCAAATTCAAATGGGATGTGTTTCAACATCCTCCGTACAGCCCGGACTTGGCTATTTCTGATTTTCATCTGTTCACTGCAATGAAGAAGTGGCTTGGGGGACAGCATTTCGCTGACGATGAGGAACTTAAGAACGCTGTGACACATTGGTTAAAATCGCAGGCGGCCGCTCTTTATGCAGAAGGAATTGGTAAAACGGTACGACAAGTGCTTGAATAATGGGGAAGACTATGTTGAAAAATAGAGGAGAGTTGTACCTTTGATATGTAAATAATTTTTTTTTTTCTCCTCTGTGCTGGTTTGTTTTTTACAGCGATTCGGAGGTTACTTTCCGAATTGCCCTCGTAATTTGAATATTAAAGAAAATATGAATACTTGTAGTAAATAATTTTTTAGTGTGCATGCGCAGAAGTTAGTGTATTTTTTCTTTTATAACTTCAGAGCCAGATATATAGAGCAACTTATGTAAAAATTCCAGTTCAATACCAGTAATATTCAGAAAAATATTGGCATTGCAGCGATGTGAATTTCTGTACACTCCAAGAGAAGCTAAATGGTGAAGGTCCATGCAAAAACTGAAATTTATTCAACTTGGATCCTGGAATAGTTATCATCGAAATACAATTTAAATTATGTATTTAACTTATAAGTATACATGAGTATTCGGGATGTTCAAATTTCATAAATTTCAATATTACTGTTCGAAAATTCAAGTTAAAAAAATATCAGTTTGTGCAAGAACCCTCATCATTTAACTTCTCTTGCAGTGTAACGAAATTCACCTAGCTGAAATACTAATATCTTTCTGAATATTAACGGTATTGAACTGGAATTTTTATATATGTTGTTCTATATATCTGGCTCTGAAGTTATAAAAGAAAAATTACGCTACCTTTCATGCATGCACACTAAAAAATTATTTACTTACAAGTATTCATATTTTCTCTAATATTCAAATTTTGATATAATGCTTCTTTTATATATTGTCAAGTATTCTGTATGTGTCATACAATTTCGTTGAAGACTTTGCATGTTATCAACAAAAAACATGCGGAAAAATTTCAGATTTTTTTAAAGAAACCTATATATATCCTCGAATATTCTTGCTATTTTTACGAAAACACATGTAAATATTATATACATAAAAAAAAAACCATTGATGAAAGTTTAAAATCATTATCAGCTTTCTCCGAAACATAGTGGGCCAAAATATCTTTTCGTCTTCCTCATTTTCTGGTCGACTCCTCAAATGCCCAAATCTTTACTGTAAAATGCGAGTTCTAAGTGTATAATCCCACGATTCTCTGTAACAGATTACAAACCATTGAATCACTATTAAGTCCAAATTTTTCACATCTTATAAATGGTCCTTAGCATTTGTCCACCGGTGTATGTCAAACTCTATCCTCCTAGCATGTCACATTTTTGAATTATCACGTTTACATGGACGTACAAAAGAGTGATTTCCCCTTGACAGTTTTCTACCCAAAATTTGATATAGATCTACAGGGTGGAAACAGAACTTGGAAATCAGGGTAAAGTCAGGAAATTTTATCGATCTGAAAAAAGCAGGGAAATTTGTAAAAATATCTAAAAATCAGGGGAAATTAATAGTTACTTGAGTTATTATCTATAAATTAGTATCTTATGTCTAGCATTATTTGTAATAATAAACAGAATTTTAAAAAAACTTATATTCATTTATAAAAGCATAAGTTTTTGATTAGAGCAATAAATTTCTTATGATTTGTTAAAGATTTGAAGTAATATTTTGGCAGTTTCTCTTGTTTAAATCTTTGCTAATATATATATTATTAGGTACGTATAATTATACTATTTTTATATTTATGCTGCAACATGCTATTCTGGTACTCATGCAAAGAGCACTAATTAGTTATTGAACTGTTTTAAAGTTTTGAGCAAAGATCATAATAACATTTACTATTAATATAATTTAGCATGTGTTGCAAAGAGTAGTTTTAATGTTTCTTAGAATTCTTATGCAGTTTTAGAAGCAAAGTATTTTGTTAAAATTCCAGTATTTTTTACATATAAGAAATGTTATATACTGATTTAATAGTTTTTTAGGATGTTCATTCCATTTTTTGTAAATTAAATTTCATAAAAATATTTTTTCACATTAAATAACTGGTAAAAGTGTTTTTAATAATGTATATTGTACACGTACAGTGATTCTGAGTAGGGAGAAAGCCAGGAAACTAATATATTTAGTAGCTGTAAATCAGGGAAATGTTGTAAGTTTAAGTCAGGGAAATCAGGAAAAAGTCAGGGAAATTTTTTTTACAGTTTCTGTAGCCACCCTGATCTACAATTCTGGAGTTAAGACCACATAAGGAATTTTATTCATCTAGCTTGAGTTATCATGTTAACAGACTGATCAAGCATAATTCAAAAATGATTTCTTTCGGACTCTGGGAGGTGTTAATTATTGAGATTCATCAAAATCTTAGTCGAATTTTTCGCCTATAACAATTCTTTCTCTTCATATCCGAGAAAGTAAAAATATGCTTAGAATTAAACCTATAATGAGCAACGAAATTATAGTAAGTAACAAAAAGAAATTCATAAATCAACAACACTAATGTTCTTCAGCAGCAAGACAGATCTATTTTTAGCCAAGGTAGGTATAATTTCCAACTTACTCAATGTGGGTTCAACTCAAAAGCATTTTTTCCCCATTGTGACAGCACAGTTAACTAAATAACACATCACCAATTTCAATTCTTTAAAAAAAAAAGTTATTTTATTCACAATATTGCTTGCTGTTTTCAATATAATTATTATCTCAAGGAAATTGTATCATTTTAGAGATGTATAATAAATCAGATTTAAACCTGAATTTATCTGCTACTGTGCAGAATGTGTAATTGAAATTAAATTGCTTATCCAATAATTATCCTGGTCAAAATTTGATTAACACTCTGTGTATGGCTCCAGCGATTTTCACAGGATACAAAATTTGTCTCCTAATACGGGTCATGTGAAAATAGCGTGCATAAGTTTATTTCCCAAATTTTCAATACAGATCCCCCTTTTCTCTCCGTGTAGGCTAAAAGTATTGTAATAGTCATTATTTCGGTGTTTCATTTTTCTCTAGATGGCGCTACAAGTTATTTCATTGTCATTTGTTCTTAAAGCCCCATAATGCAGATAAATCCCATTAAAAATGTCTGTATTTCGGAACTGGAATGCATCAAAATCAAGCCATATACAGAGAATTAACCAAAATATGAGCCAAACCAATATATGAAAATAAATATTTCCTATATTCGCAAGAATAAAGTTTTCCCCAAGACACAGTTAACCTTCCAGCGGGCGCTCCTGCTCAAATTTTGCAATAAACGGGATTTTTCATGCCCTGTTCTCACATTCGGAGTCAAAACTATCTGAAGGTCATTGCTTCATGCGACCCTCCTCTTCAGGATTAAATGGGTTTGTCCAAGTTTCAAGGTAATTTCATACTGTTTTATGCTTCTGTCGCAAAAATTACGACACGCGCCCGCTTGTGTAATTTGAGAAAAAAAAAATTCACGTCTTAACGTTTCAGTTTGATAATTATATATCCAGTGCGCATTGCAGCGACTTAATATTTCATTTTACATTGTCAAAAATATTTAATATGTGATAATCCACCAAGCCAAATCCAATTTTCTTGAAAAACCTCAGTCTTATGAAAACACCTCACTACTCGAGCCCAAAAAATCTAATCATCGCCATATGACATTACTATGTCTTTAAATCTAAATTATACATCACAACCAGCATTGAGAAAAACAGCTTGTGGTTTGTGTTTGAAAGAAATAAAACGATGATCAAACTCCATGAAATATAGTGTGCAATATAACTTGTAAGCGTCACTCTCTGGCAAAAGTTCAATGTTTCGAATGCAAAGACAATGATAAACTAAGAAGAAAGTCTTTGTTGTACAATCTTAGTTGGTATTGTACTATTTTACCTTTTTTAGAAAATAATAATATTAAATCGCATTGCTTTCTCTGATTTCAGTATAATTTTAGATTTTGCAAATAATATAAAAATTAGTTTTCACTCTTGTTGGAAGGATTTGCTTTTCTGATGTGTCTCTTATTACTATAATGAAGTAACTTACAACTGCAAGGGTAAAAACTAAGAAACTTATCGTGTTGTAAAAAGTACGACAAGCTCCCGCTCGTATAAAAAATTTTAGCGCGCCCGCTGGAAGGTTAAATATCATTACAGGACTTCTTCAAACCCAAATGGGTTCAGAAAACTTTTGAACCTCCTTCTGTCAGATTTTTCAATAAACATAAGCCTAAATAGTGGTAATTGAATCATTCATTTAAAATATTTAATCAAAATGTGTTACAGTTAATATAAAATAAAATTTTGAGATTCTTTATTTATAAATCATTAAAATATTATTTACTTACCTATTTTTCAATTTAAGAGGATGCCACAAAATATTTCGGAAGAAAATTGAAGTCACAAAGCATTTTCACAGCTAAAGTTCATGAATGAAAAAAAATTAAGAAACTTTGCTCTAGGGCATTGATATTTTTATCTACATTAAATTCTACTTAATATACAAGTCTATGTGTTCTTAAGGGTAAAGAACATCTGAGATAAGAAACTAATT
>BGPR01016968.1:5367-33513 GCA_013235015.1 Araneus ventricosus
GGCGCTGATAAAACGATGGGATAAGTGCATCAACATTGGTGGAGATGTTGTTTTAGTGGACCAAAGTGATGAAAATCGCTTGGTCTGTAGCTGTCTGGTTGCTGTAGCACTGACCAACCAGACTTAGCCCCAAGCAATTTTCATCTGTTTGGTCCATTAAAACATCTTGGAGGCAAACACTTTGCAGATGATGACGGCGTTCAACGCAAAGTCCTACTGTGGATGGGACAGCAACTCAAAGAATTTTACGCAGCTGGAATTGGGGCGCTGATAAAACGATGGGATAAGTGCATCAACATTGGTGGAGATTTATGTTGAAAAATAAAATTGTTTCCAAGGGATTATCATGGTAAATTATTTTTTCTTATTTTTATAACTTGCTTAATGACTTACCCTCCTATTCAAATGGTCTTGCCAATACCAACCAACTTATAACAATATTTAAGTGCATTTTATTAATCATCAAAGCTATAAATCAATCTTAACCCTCTGAGGATGACTATCACATAGGCATGCCAGCTGTTTGGTAGCACTGAGCGTGTGGTCATCCTCAAAAGGCTAGGAAATCAAAATAAGCAAAAATGATTAATAAAAAGGTAATGTTCTACTATAAGTTCTAACTACATCACCCACAATTTTTTAATAAAAAAAATGCAAAGATATAACAAGAATTTATTTCATACCAGTGACGAATCCAGGGGAGGGGCTATCGGGCTGCAGCCCCCCCCCCCAAAGCTAAACCAAAATTCTTGATTTAATTTAAAATCACTACAACTGTTTGATCTTAATTTCCCTTTCAAAAAAATAATAATAATAACGTGACAACATTGCTTTCTGGCTTGACAAGCTCGAAAATTTTCCTACTTTTCTAGTCATTTCACTTGCACTTGTAGCGTTGGCACGGTCGAAAACATTTTTTGGTCAGCTATTTCATTGCATTTTTTATTAAATTATCGAAAGTATTGTAGTGTTCTTTATTATTCTTATTGTTAGGAGAGGAAAGCCTGTAAAGTTAAAGTGTTTTGGTTTACATAAGCCATGAGGTTTGACATTCGTCACTACGATACAACATTTTTATGCCCCCCCCCCCCCCCCCCAGACCCGAATCCTGGATTCGCCACTGTTTCATACAATAAGTAAATAAAATAAAAAGGTGAATAAGCAAAAAAAAAAATACATATGTAATGCAATGATTAGACCACAAGGAACATCACTCCGCCCTGCCGAAGCATCCAGATTCTATGTTGAATGACCAGCCGCCGCGTCAGATAGTCAAGCACTGTGGCCCCCGCATAATAACCCCCAATACGAGCGGTTCATGTGATGACCCCGTTTTACTGGGGTACGACCTGTTATCGGAAGTGGGCCCCAAGAGCCACACCACCATTATTGTACCCTCACAGGAAGCGAGTTCCTGCTTACTTATACGGCAGCAACTCATATTCGTGTACTCGCGGTACCCCCCCAGGGATTAATGCAATGATTAAATAACCAAAATACAATTTTAAAAGCCATTGTAGTTCATACTGCTTTTAAAATTTTGTCACATTTGGTGATCACATCGTTTAGGGGCAAACCTAATAAATATTGAATTATTATGAGAAATTGTTGTCCTGTGATACACCTGCAACTGTATATTAAGCCAATTCAATATTTTGCTACTCACTCAATTCTTGATCATTGGATCACCAAGAGGAAATTACTGGTAATGTTTAATCAGAATTAAGTGACAAAACAGCAAACAAAAATTACATGTGTGGATGCCAAATGTCAATACAGACACGAAGAAAAGAACGTACAAGATTTTATAATGAAGAAAACATCGAAATATTACTGCAAGGAAGTTTAGTAACAAGAATGCAATTAATGATTATATTAAGAAGTAATTTCCTCAAAGAAAAAACCAAACTAAATTTTGAAACATGTGCTCAATGCCTGTTATATCACATTTTGAATTAAATATCATGGATTTTTTTTTCTCCCTTACTATCCAGCAGATTGCTGCATATTCTCAAATACTGAAGAAAGGCATCCTACATATCAGAAATTAATATCTAAAAGAAAACCGCATTAGGACCTACTAACAAACTACATCAATCTAAAGATGGATGTTTTATGCAAATATTTTTTTCCAAATAATTGATAATATTCAAATATTTGGAAAAATATATAGTTGATATATGTTACCATTAAAGCATATAATTCAGTTATTTCATAGGATAAATATGTATTCAATGATGCAATTCATGAAATATCTAGTTATTCTATGAAATGATGGGTTGAAAATAACTAGTTAATTCATAAATTCCTAGTTATCCTATGAAATAACAGATTTCACGCTTTAACTGGAACATATATAAAATGATTTTATTGTTATAGTCAAGTTACATTGAGTTATTAACTTTTTTTTATTTATTATGGGAGAGTGGCAGAATATACGTACATCTAGTATGAAAGTTTCAAGTCAAAAAGAGAATGGAAAATCCCTGCATTCTCTCAGATAAGGGATTAACATATAGACACGTGATCAAAGTGAAGGGAATATTAGGCATTTTTAGAAAATTACACAAGTGTTTTAAGGAAAAGTATAGCACCAACAAGTCGCTGATTTCGCGATTCATGTGGTCGTGTGGAAGCAATTAAAATATTCTTTTAGTAATAAATATGCCAAAACGCGAGATTTAATATACCTCCAGCATGGGAAATAAAATGAAACAGGAGTTTAAGAAAAGTGATTTTGAAATACATTAATATTGTACTAAGACTTTAAAATATATAATACTAGCAGTATCCGCACCGCGTTGCCCGTGGAATCAGGACTTCAAAAAAGTGGGTGAAAAAAAGTGCCCACAATGGCATGAAAAAGTTTTGAAAACAAAAAATACACATTATTGATATTCCCGCTTATTTTTCTTTACGAATGATGTCACCTGCCGCGAAGAAGGTCACATTGCAACAATGCATTGTGGGATGGTCCGGAGAAGCTCTCGCTGTTAAATCTCACTAAGAAAAAACCGTTTGAACAGATCAGGGAAAAATTAATTTTTAAAAAACGAAAAAAGATATTTTAATAGTTTTTTTTTTTAAATCCGACATAAACGTTCCATTTGCAGGCTGAAAAAAAAAATGAAAATTATAGAGATGTTAGAACGTCAGATGCGATAATTTAAAGAAATCTTTATTAAAAATTACCATAAAAGTGACTATTTTTCAAAATTCAGTAAATTACGTTAGAAATTCAAAACTAACTTCATTAGAACAGAAATAGCATGCTCTTTCCGATGGTGTATATATTTTTGTCGTAAACTTATTCGAAACTAGTCTATTGAGAAATTAGCGCGAAAAATCAACCAAAACAACACAAAACATTAAATAAAAGATTTTCTATATTAAATTTAAAAATTTGGCTTCGAGGTGCATTCAGTCACCATTACAACTACCTGTGTGCCAAATTTCAAGGTTGTAAGTGCGATAGATTCGTCTGGACATCACATGCAGACACGCACACAAACATTACCTTTCATAAGTATAGATTAAAATTTAAAGTAAAAGTAAGTGAGATTATTACATACATATATATTGATTTATGTTCAAAAACTTATTGCAAAAATGAAACCATTTTATTACCAAGTTGTAGCGCTCTCATCTCTGCGAACGAACTTTGAGACTGCTGATTTCCAGTCCTTATATCAATGTCATTTAGATTATCTGCATTTGAAAAGAAGAAAAAATCGTTATGAAAAATACAAAATCAGAAGAGGGAAATAGTTACGAATATTCAATCTGGTTTTACCCTTCTCTCCATCTGATCGAAACTGCTGCGATTTTCGATTTCGTCCTTTGAAAGTGAAGCGGAATCCGGATAACTTAAAAAGGCTTCTTCGATGCTTATCACCTCCGAATTTGTCATCCATTTCCATATCCTAAATATAAATAGGAAACAACAATTACTCACATTTAATAATTAGAGTAACTGACTAATGTTCAAATTATCCAAAAGCTGAAATTAGAAAACACAGAGATGATGCAATTTTTATCATTTTTAATAAAGTACTTGTATTTTAAAATGTTTTCACTTTAACTCAATAAAAATAAAGTTACTACGAATTTGAATCCTTTAAATTAGCCGAATTAATACAGGACAACCGATTTAATAAATATGCAGTTATCAGTATTATTGCAAATATGAAGAGGAATAAACTTATTTGCATAAAATAAAGTTGAAAAAACAAAAACATTCTGTGATAGTTAATTCGAAACTATTTTACTTGTTCACTTTAATACTTATGAAATACCACTAAGGTATAATTTTAAAGTTTCATTAAGAAAATATTATACTTATAGATTAAAAATAAATATAAAATTAATAAGCATTCCAAAGATGCATTACTTGTTATAGTTACTAACTTTATTTAGAACACAAAATAGAAACTTGCACATTTTTTGTTGTTGTTCTCTTTACAAACTATTGGTACACTGATACCTAAATTCAAATTTTTGTAAATTATCAATGAACTTTAAGAATTTAAGAACCATATGTCTCATTTAGAAAATTAAAAATATGTTAGCATGTAAATTAACATGAAAGAAACACTATTTTAAGGATTAAATTGGACAAAATTTGTGAAGTACTAAATAAGAAGTTGACATATGGTGCAATGCAAACTTAATGCTATTACAAAGTACAGTTAAACTATTTTTATGTGAAGATATTACAAGATTATACAAAACTGATCTTGCTCTGAAGTTTCGTTTGGTAACATTTTTTAAGAATTTGGTTCTGACAACAAACTAGTGCCAGCACAATAGATATGAAGTATTCCATTGAAATGATAGTAAAAAAAAGTAATGCAAAGCCAATATCTTCTTCAATAAAAAGAAAGTGGCAGAAGACTTTTTCTAAAAAATACAGACAACAGAATTCTAAACATAAATTCTCAATAAAGAGGAACTCGGGATATTCATGTGATGATATACTGAATTAGTATTTAAAACCTAAAAAGAAGAATTACTTTCTAAAACTTTTAAATTTAAGTTAGTTATTCAATGCATGAAGTTAGTTATTTTATGAAGACATAGATACAGTAAATATTTTTAAATCAAAATCTGTACTTCAGATCTGAAACATAAAACCTTCTATATTACAAAAACTTAGTTGGAAGGGTACGAGTACAGAAAAAAAAAATATGCAAAGTAATAAAAAGTTATTTGCAACATTAATATATATTTTTAAACTTTCTCTTCACTTATAAAATTTAGTTAATTTTAGCCTTTAAATTTTTACTTCACCCCTTAATTGCTCAGAATGTTTAGATATGCCTTGCAGAGTCTATGTGTTAACTGCCACAGGCGCCTATATAAACCATTACCAAATATCTTTATTTGCAATTTGTTGCTAGTCCTATAACTATACCTACTGCTCTAGAATACAATAAGTTGAACTCAAACAGGGGTTTGCCCATGTCTTAGAATAGGGATGTTACTGAAAAGGATACATAATATAGGACAGATGGCACTAGGGAGCATAACATTTTGTCAGTAGTTAAGAGTATAAAAAGAATCAAATAAAATTAAATAAGCAATTAAAACAAATTTAAAAATAAATGTAAACATACACTATAAAATTTAAACAGTGTTTAAGTAGCGCACAATAAAGAAAGTAAAAAACCATAGAAATACACTCCGAAAGAATAGAATTAAACAAACAAGGAATCCATTCTAGTACACTTTTTCAAGGGCTATAGACTATATACGTTATGGATTCAAATGACTTGGGAAATTTTTCAGTAAGAAGCTTGACTTTCATCTACAAAAGCTTCTCATAGCCCGAAATTTCCCAATCAAAGACGAACAAGATAAGTACTACCAACAAAAGAATTTTTTAAAAAGAGCAAACAAACATTATACCGCTAATAAGATTGGTTAAAAGAAACTTTTTTAAAGAAAATTTATTAGCCATCTGGTAGGAATACCATCACAAAAATATATCAATATAAGAAGGAAAAAAAATCAAACTTACCCTAGCCTGGGAGAGAATCAATATGTCTCCACTTTAATCACAAACTGAAGAAATTTCCCACCTTACATTACGACTGGGGATTATTAGTTTTTCTTAGAATTACTCAGGCAGGTTTTATTCTTTTGGAATGTATTTCTTGGTTTTTTACTTTCTTTCAATATTTTTTGTCAGTAGTAGGGGATAAAAATAGTTTTATGGCATATATAATGTGAAGGATAAAATTAACTGAAAATGGACTACAAAACATATTGAAAATGGATGACTATGCCCCCGATTTCAGTTTATCAGTTCATAACATGTTACACTCACTTGATACTAGAAGATATTAAAAACATTAACAGTCTCAAATTAGTATCCTGTAAACAGATTTTTTAAATTTTTCTTCCAAAACATACACTTGAATTCTTACTAAAAGCTACAAATTAGCCAAGTACATTTTAATTAATCAAATTAACTAAAGTTCCTCTTGTGGCATTTCCATTAATTAATAAGATATTTAGCATACACAGATTTTGCAAAAAAGTAAATAATAAAGATGAATGTTTATGTGTCTGTCTGTTGACAGTCTATAGAACAGACAATTGAACCTAGAGCTACCAAATTTGGTAGATGTATACTTTGGAGGGTGAGAATGTTCACCTGGGAGCTATTTTTTTCAATTTTTTATTCAAATTTTAATTACTCAAAAATTAGACAAATTCCGACCAAATTTTAGTGAATAACTTCCGAAAGAACTATCGCATGAAAATATTTTTTATGCCACTTTTAAAGTGCAAACAATTATCTTTCCAATGATATTAGTATGAGCACTGTGCGATAATTACTTTTAATTTTACAATGTTTTAAATTGTCATTAACTGCAGTCACGGTCGCTCAAGGAGACTTTCTTTTTTCAACCAAAGGTAGGGTGGAAGGGCGAGGGGATGCCAGCCAAGCGGTCATTTGTCAATGAAACGGCAGCCATTGTTGGTCATTTGCAGTTAGTAGGAAAGGATTTTAAAAGCTCATCTCACAATCAATAGGAAAATAGCGGTTGAAGCAACATGATTGATTTTCTGAATTAAGTATAAAACCTTTTTAATGATAAAGATATTTTAAATTCATTAGAATTGATTAATTTCCAACCAATTTTTTGTACACTTCTTGCAGAATGCAGAAAAAATTATCCAAATATAATTACTTTCTAAATGTATTACATAAAATGACTGACTAAAAAATTGAAATAAAATGCAGATCAATACTTTTTACAGGTCATCAATAATGTAGTTTGCAATGCAATTATGAGACCTGTTTTTTTTTTTTATAAGGAATAAGAAAATAGGACTGTGGTGATTTTCGATGCATCGGAAAATATCGATGTTACTGAATCATCACCGTTCTGATGTATATATTGTCGTTTTTTTCGAAGCATCGGAAATTCCGATTTACCTGCGATGTTTCCTGATGCATCGTAGACATCGATGTCCACACGCGCTGCGAAGAGCAATTATTCCCGATCGATGACCGCAAGCGCGAGCCATTTCCCCGATCATCAGTAATTACCGTAGCGTATCTTTCCCCATGTTTCTCCCATCGTGACTCATCAAGCAGAGACGTAGCGAAGTGCGAATCGTTGTGCTGACACGATGAATTCCGATGTGACCGCGAATGAAAACGATGAAAATAACTCATCTCGAGAATTGTAGAAGCGAAGTGTTTTTTCTGTTGTAAAATCTCTCAGTCATCGAAACGTGCATTACTTCATGTGGTTTCGTGCTTTCTTCTAATCGTGTAAAGTACAAGGGTATACTTATTAATCCTGCCGTTAATCGTTTGTTTGATTGAAGAGAAGATCGTATTAATTGTTTGAAATATACGATTTATTGTTGATAACTAGACAAATTTATAGTATTTTTTGACACTTTATTTGTTAGGTAACTAAGGATTGAGTTTATTATAAGCATATAAATGCCTTAATCAACCACTCAAAAGTGTAAGAATGCAAAATTAGGCAATAGTAAGCGCAAAACATCGATGTATCGAAATAACGCGATGTTAGAGTGGCGATACATCACGGTGCTAAAACTTTTAACATCGCCCAGTCCTAACGAAAAGAACAAGGGTTAAATGTCTATCACAATTTGAAGTTAAAATTTCCTTTGTTAAGGGAACCAGGAATATAAAATTATGCATAAGAAAGAGATTCATTTGAAATTATATTCCCGGTGAACAAGCTGGTTGCCGAAGTCGGCTGGTAATCAATAAAGAAAGAAAAACACAAACCATATCTTCTGTGCTTTTATGGAAACTGATGGATTTCGAGATGGCTCCACTAGAGGCTGCTGGGGCAGAAATGCTTTTCATGTGTCGCGAACTAAATATATCCGACTGCTCCGTGGTAGATGACGCAAATGTGCTTTGTGTTCCACTACTAGCACCGCTAGCCAATGAAACAGCACGGAACTGGGGACAAACCTCCTCCGGGCCAAAGTCCTGCAGCTTTCTTTTGGAACCTCTTTCATTGGCTGAGTGCTTGGGATTGATGGGTTTGAAAGGATCACTGCTGAAGGAAGGTTTTGATGCTGTCTTACTGGAAAAGGGATCAAAATCAGCAGTTGGAGTTCCAGAAGATATTGCTGAATCTGTCGATGCACTAGAGGTGGATGGCAAGTTGAGTGTTCGAGTCAGGTCCAAGGAAAGGATGTCCACTATGGATGAACGATGGGTCTGCAGTGCATTTTGCATGGATACAGTTTCTTGCAGCGAATCCAGCAGGGTGACACCCGATTCTTGATCCCCGGCATCAGGCAGTTCACGAACAGCTAAGCTTACACGACCTGAACGACACAAAGACAGTCTCGGTAACAAGTCACACACATTGGCAAGAACAAAATATTTTGTGGAAATGAGGGAAATTTGCACTTTTAAATTTTCTGATGTAACAGCAAGTAAGGTTTATACACTAAAGTTGACAATCCAGTCTTTTTAAGTTTTTCAAAATTATTAGTTTTTATTTTTAAAAGAAGTCCAGTAAAGAACAAAAATCAACTATGCAAAGCCCACAATCAATCTAGGTTTGTAATCGTCAGAATCCTGTTCTGGAAATCATTTATAGGCCTAGAAAAGTCCACACTTTTCCATTTCAGTTCTCTTTTATTCATCTGTTGAGTTCACCCCTGGAAATTCTACTTATGTCTTTTCATCCTTTCTGACAACATATGGCAGTATTTTTGTGCTTGTTCTGTTTACATTATTTGAATATAAAAATCTTTCAAGAGAGATTACTGCATGATTTTTGTTAAATTTCATCTATCCCCACTATACTAAGTGATTTATTAAATAAATGGCAATGATATTCTTATACATGAAATATTTTGGTAAACAATTTGATTGACATATGCACATGCTTACACACAAATATTTTAATGTTTTTATCTTAATTTAAAGAAAAGTCATTGTATGTATGCAAGTTCCACATCTCCTAATCCACTGTACTGATTCCAATGAAAGTTTGTATACTTATTATTTAAGACAAGGGGAAGATACCTGTCAACTTTTCAAAGTGCAAAAGTTAATTGAACAGTCAATTAATTAGACATTAACCGAAACCATTTTTCCACTGTAAATTCGGAGAAAATTATCCCCCCCCCCACAAATATTTTTATATAAATAAAAATATTTTTTCTTAAAGTTCAAAATTTTTACCTTTTCAATGATACCAATTTTATATCTGCGACATTCTTCCTTCAATTTTTATTAATTTCTCAAAATTTAATAAATAATTGATTACATACAGATGATTTTGAAATAACGCAAATTTATAGCTACTCCGTTGCTAGGCGATGGTTAGACTTTGAACTAATTTACCTTTTTTTCTGAAGTTTTTGCTTATTTTTATAAATATATTTTATATAAGAGTAAGAACACCAACTTTTAAAAGCCTCAAAGCTAATTAAAATTTCAGTTAATTGGAAATTAAGCAAGATTTTGGCATTTTCCGTGATATTTTTTGAAAATATGCATTATTTGACAAAAACTATTTTTTACACCATATTAAAAGTTTAAAAAAAAATTAGATTTTCAATACACACGTTTCATTTCCGTTCAATTCGTTGCCCTCATTTTAATAATTTTTCAAAAATTAAATTGTGTATAAAATTCACAATTTGTAACACTTTTTTTTATTGGTGAAGAACAAGAATACATAAGAACTGTTGATAGATCACATTAGTAGAATTCTGGATGAAGACTAATTTTATTATTTTTTTTACACAGATTTATTTTTACACTATTTCTTAATGAAAACTTTACTATCTAATTAATTGCTCAAAAAAACATCTGTTAAAATCTATCTTATACAGCAAGATTTATGAACAAAATTTGAAGTCCCTATGCAACAAATATTAATAACTTAGAGAAAATTAGCTGTAGGTTGTTTTTAAAAATTGTCTGGTCCAATTGATATTCTCATGTTAATTAAAAAACGTTCGAGACGATGAAATAATTTTGGGTATTATAATTTTCTATACAAAAGTAGTTTTTACATCAAAAATATTAGACATGAAAGTATTTTAATCCCGAGCAACACCGGGCTTAACAGCTAGTACAGTGAAACCTCTCTGAGCGGCCACCCCTCCGTTCCGAGAAAAATTGGCCGCTCTGAAGGGTTTTCATTACAATTACAGGATAATTGCTATAATACATAACATAAACAAGTCTGACACATATTTCTTATTTAAAATGAAGTTTGAGACTTATCTGAAGAGAAAATAGTACTTTATTTAATAATTTTTTACATTTTTTGAAAAAAGGATACAATTTGTGACTGTTTTAAGTTTTACCCTTCTCGGAAAAAAAACCATTTTTTCAAGTTCGTTTTTCAGTTTAAAACAGTAAATCTCTAACCTCTACGTTTGTGAAATGGGATGGGCAAAGCCGCCCGGCGGCCGTTCAGAGGGGTTATTTTAACATTAGGTCTATGGGCCGAAAAATCCGTGCCACGAAAAATTGGCCGCTATGTAGGGGTGGCCGTTCGAAGAGGTTTCACTGTATAATATAAATAATATTTCATCTCATAATAATGGCAGAATATCAATACCTACCTAAACTTTGCATGCTACTCAAGCTTTCTTCGTGGGCTGATTGACTGCCCTCAGGATCAATAGATTCCCTGTATAAAAAAGAAAGACAAGAATACATACATTTACTTATTCATGGACTTCTTTAATATGAAACTTCAAAATAATTTGAATATTTTCTGATGACAACAAATGCAGATCTAGAAAACTACACAAAATTATAATTAAATTAGAACAATAAGAAACATATTGAGCCGTATCACTTAAGCTGTGCCGACTAGAAGTCTGAGGAAGAGTTGTTTATTTGCAAAGTACTGGTAACGGTACTTTTCCGTTAGCCTGGCGCAAATGTTGCCAATTGTGAACCAAACACGAGCCAAGTCGCCAAGTGAAGGGATTTTCCGTCAGCTGGGCGCAAATGTCGCCAATTGTGAACCAAACGCGAGCCGAGTCGCCAAGAGAATGGTTGTAAGAAATTTGGCGGAATTCTACATTATTTGGCGATTTTTCGCTTGTGCCCGACTAACGGAAAAGTACCACAATAAGAAATATATTGAGCCATATCACTTAAGCTGTGCCGACTAGAAGTCTGAGGAAGAGTTGTTTATTTGTAAATGTATTTACCAGGTTCAATTACATACGTAATTTTTCTATTTCCAAATTTTACAAAATTTTTAACAGGTACTCTGATGACCTTGATGTATTTAATATGTCTTATGGTGTTTTTAAGATTGAATGTTTGCGGTTTTTGTGTTCTTTTTAAATTCGTGTTGTATTTTTTAGTGTTTTCTTTGTCTATTTGTTGTTTTTATAAATGTGTTTTACGGCTATCTTAGTGTTTGTTTCGGTATCATGCACTCTGTAACTGGAGTTTATTCTGCAGTGTTTATTTCCTAAATAAATAAATATTAATAAAAGAATCAGTATATTAAAAGTGAAGACACGTTTCTATTTTAGACGACTTTTATGGTGACAAATTATTCTATTCAGAAAGTTGAATTTTTAAATAAGTGGCAAATTTGTTATTGAAAAAAAAAATAAAGTGAATCCTCAGTTAATAAAAGAGCAAAGGAAAGAGATCTGATATTGTTACAAAGCTATAAAGTTGTTTCTCTCAGATGCTAATCTTGGGGACAAATTTGGCGACAAAAGGAATTTTCTAGAAAGACGAACTGTCAACCTATTTCTACTGGCTTCATGAACTTTCTGGAGATTACGTCACTTCCTACGTAATGACATCATTTCCTGTTGAAAAAGTATAAAAGCAAGCTCTCAAGCAAAGAGGAGTTAGTTGGATTTTGATCAGCTAGTAAGCTAATAAGAAACCTTTGAGAGCTGTGTTGAGATTTATTGGTAATCTCTGTTGTGAATTTTTAGGAGTGCTGTTTTAATACTTGTGCTACGTTTCTTTTCCAAGAATATTTGTAAAATAAAGAGCTTTATTTTTTTAATCCTGCTTGTTGGACTGCAGAAATCGGAATTTTTTTACACTACAGAAATTCCGATTTTTGAAGTAAATAAAACTATGCTTTAATTTGATGAACAAACATCAAGAGCAGCTTCTACATAGAGTGAAGCATTTCTGGAGACACATTTGAGGGAAATTTTTAATTAGAATACATTTATTTACCCCAGATTTCTGTGAAGTGCAATCTTTTGCCATGAATTATTAAATGAACATATATAAATTGAAGTTGGCAATATTTAGCATTTTCTACTAAAAACAATTTGATGCATTTGAAAACTTAGATGCAAATACTAGAATATTTGTGTTTAATGTTAATCTGAATACAAACCGTTAAATACAATTCAAAGTGAATCATATTGCGAGCATGTTATAAGAATTATTATTTATTATATATGTTTAGGACAACAACTAATGACGATAATAAGCAATAAAGAAAGATTTCAGATAATTATTTACTTTAATAACTTTGTGATCTTAATGCTTTAGAATTAATTTATTTTTCCACTTCTGGGAGATCTTTACTTTCGTTTCAGTTAAAAAGGTTCTATTTCATAATTAATTTTAGAAATGAATATTTATATATTTTGTAAAATGAAAGTTAGTGTCAATTGAGTCATCATTTCTGTTTTTCATGATTTTTTTAAATTTTTTAAACACTCTGCCAATGTGCATGAGATTTTCTTGTACAACTTTCTTAATAAATCTGTGACAATCAGATACGAGATACCACTGACAAGCTAAAAGCCCGTCTTAGACGGGCACAAATTTTCTAGTACTCAAGAATTACACATTCCAATGAAAATCCAAATACTATTCACAAGTAACCACAACCTCAATTCCCAATTAGATGGAGAATAAAGTACCTGGAAAATATTTCTTGAAAAGTTGGCGTTTTTTCTACAATTTATTTTTTGAAAACAGAGAGAAATTTAGAGTTCTGATTTATTTCACAAACTGTTTTATATTGAAATGAAGCAACAGAGGAGGGAAAGGTTCTTGAATAAAATAAACTATAACACTTTTTATGAAGTTTTATTTCTAAATATTTAAATCATTCTTTCAACTACTGACATAATTTTTCCAATATAGGCAAGGTAAAATGCATCTAGTTTTTTTACATAATTGCCTCATATGTATTGTGCATGGTGAAGCATAATTAGTAGTACTGTATAATAAATTACAATACAAACCACAAAATCTACTGAAAATAGTTCAGGGTGGCTACAGAAACTGTGAAAAAAATTTCCCTGACTAAACTTACAACATTTCCCTGATTTACGGCTACTAATTATATTAGTTCCCTGGCTTTCTCCCTACTCAGAATCACTGTATGTATACAATATACATTATTAAAGACACTTTTACAAGTTATTTAATATGAAAAAAACATATTTTATGAAATTTAATTTTAAAAAATGGAACGAACATCCTAAAAAAATCTATTAAAACAGTATATTACATTTCTTATAAGTAAAAATTACTGGAAATTTTAACAAAATACTTTGCTTCTAAAACTGCATAAGAATTCTAAGAAACACTAAAATTACTCTTTGCAAAACAAGTTAAATTATATTAACAGTAAAGGTTATTATGATCTTTGCTCAAAACTTTAAAACAATTCTATAAATAATTAGTGCTCCTTGCATGAGTAGTACAATAACATGTTGCAGCATAAATATAAAAATAGTATAATTATATGTACCTAATAATATATATTTAGCAAAGATTTAAACAAGAGAAACTGCCAAAATATTATTTGAATTCTTTATTCTTTAAACAAATCATAAGAAATTAATTGCTCTAATCAAAAAATTTTATAAATGAATATAAGTTTTTTTTTAAAAAAATTTCATTTATAATTACAAATGATGCTAGACATAAGATACTAATTTATAGATAATAACTCAAGTAACAAATAACTATTACTTTCCCCTGATTTTTAGATATTTTTATGAATTTCCCTGATTTTTCCAGATAGATAAAATTCCCTGATATCCCGGTTCTGTTGCCACCTGGTAGTTTGATGCTCTGAGCCTTATATTAGGATTTGCAACACTGCATGTAGATTTCTAACTGTATGTAGATTTCAATAGCCAGCTCTTTGATTTGGATTTTCCCTATCTCTTTTTTGTAAAAAGAGCCAGATAATTTTATTCAAATTTAAATATAGTTTTAAAAACATGGAACTCACTATATTTCTTAGAGATTTTATCGTTCATTCTTTGAAAGTGATGTAAAGATAGTATTTCATGAAAAATGAAGAACAGAAACACAGAATTAACGAGATTTCTGTCACTGCATTAATTTTCATAAAATAAGAAAAAGAGATAATCTTACACATTGCAAGTATTTTCCATATCCATACATAACAGATCAGGAACTTTAAAGCAATCAGAATCTGAATCATACATAGAAATGTTCTCTCTCATATCCCCTAAAACATAAGTAAAAATTTTATTAGTTTTCAGATCTAACATTATGTAATAATTAAACAAAATTCTGTGCAACAAAAAGCATTTAATTTCATTGAACTGTAAAATGTTAATAAAAATATTGGCCGCTCCACGCCCAAACACTAATAAAAAATATTAAGAACTTTCAGAGACAGGACAACTTCTGTATATCTTAATACAAGTAAAAGTCATTGTGGCTATGTTCCAAATCTCCTCCTAAACCACTGCACCGATTTTAACCAAACTTTGTACACTTATTATTTAGGACAAGGGAAGATATCTATCAACTTTTCAAAGCGCAAAAGTTAATTAAACATTCAGTTAATTAGAAACTAACTGAAACTGTTCTTCTGCTGTATGTTTGGAGAAAATCATCTCCAAAAAAATATTTTTATACCATCTTAAACTTCAAAATTTTACCTTTTCAATGATACCAATTATCTACTAAAACATACTTTTATACCATCTTAAAGTTCAAAATTTTATCTGTCTGGACCATACGTCCTTTCAAGCAAAAGACGATAGCCGTCCGAATGTCACTCTGAAATTTCCACCCCCTTTCGTTAAGTGTGATCGATTTCACACCCGCAGAGCATGCTTTCTTCGTTAGAGTGGATCGCTCAGATCTGTTTGGGGAAGAGGGGAGTTTTCTTACAATTCGGACAACTGTCCTTGTGGTTTTTGAGGGGGAAAGTGAATTTCCCTTATATTTGATAGAGGAGCTCAGACATTCCTGTATTTTGAGGACCCTTTATTTCAATGGCCTTAGGAATTAGAGGAAGGGGGTTGATCTAGGTTTTTTTTAGGGGCCCATTTTTGTGGGAGAAAAAAAATTGTGAGAAAAATACAAAATATTTTTGTGAAAAATTTTTTTATCATGTAAAACCTTCAATTTTAGCACTCATATTTTTATATTTAATGTGAAGGGACCGGTTTTATGAATTTGAATTTCGTGAAGGGGCCGTTTTCATGAATTTGAATTTTGTGAAGGGGCCGTTTTTCTGAAGTGGAATTTTGTGAAGGGGCAGCAAAACAGCCCCAATTTTCGCCTGGATCGACCCCTATCGGAGGGTTAACTTTTTTAAATAAAACATACCTCAATTTAACATGATAATGTTTTGAGACTGGCATACTATTCGTAAACTGCATGATTCAAAATACTCTACAGTGCAAACCATTGGAGCTAGAGTTACCACATTAACCCCTTCGCTTACAATGACGAGTCTGACACGTGCATCAAATTACAGAATTTTTGCTATTTCAAACCGTATTTAGATCAACTTAACAAATAATTTTAAATACAAAAATCATCTGGACAAGCTTAAATGTCACAAGTATCCTTTACCATCTTAAATAGATTGAAATAATAATAAATATCCCAAATGGGTGGTGGCATCTTATTAGGAGGTTAAATAAAATCGTATGCCAAGGGGTTAAGCACGTAGTTACTTCTAAGTTTACCTTAGAAGTAACTAATGCTTAATAAGAAGAAATTTATCAAAATTATAAATAAATCAAAATTTTAATGTTTTTCTACAATAACTTCAGAACATATCATTGCCATCTCTAAATGGACTGGATACAGAGTGCAGGACAGACTAATTGCACGCATAATTAGCAAAACCATCATAACCCCAGGTCTGCTTCACAGATTCAACCTTCATCCCGACCCTTTGTGCATTGTCTGTTATCTGCAGATATTTCTCACATTCTACTAAAATGCAAAAAAATATGCATCCTTCAGAGCTATTCTCTGGAACAAATTGAACATCGTCGAACCAAACATTACTTCTGATGTCCTTCTGTCTCATGCCTTCACCAACAAGAATCATCTGATCATCTTAATTCAAGCCCTCGAGTACTTAGATATTTTTTAGCTGCATCCTTTTGGCATTAAGCGTTTTGCTATCTTTGTTGCTCTACTTGTGATTTTTTTTCGTCGTCCAAGACCATCAATTTTGGATTTTGTCTGCATGGAAAGATTGATACAATACTTTTTATGGAATGATCTAATCATCATTATGGAATCGTTGTTTTGGAACGAAATATACTGTGTCTAATTTGGAACTAGGGGATAACAGCCTTTGTTGTTTCAAATCCCAAAACTCCTTTAATTCAAGAATTCATATCAGTGCACAAAAAACAATTTGACACACTTTAAAATTCTAAAAATTAACTTTTCAGTGATATTAATTGAACTTCTGAGCAATTTTTTCTTTAATAAATTTGTCAAAAACTTATCAAGCACCGACTGATGCAATAGAATTTTACCATTCATTTGCTTCTGAAATACTCAGTCTGTTTAACTGTGGAGCTGGCTTTCATAACATAAATTTTACTAATTTTTGTAATTAAAAGTTACATTTCAAAAATATTTAATTTTCAAGACTTGCCTGCATACTCTAGTTTCAAATTTAATGAAAGTATATTGCATTTTATATTTTCACATAATTTTATGAATTTGTCTTGCGAAATCTTTATATATAAAACTTAAGGTATGTATGTTTATTCCAACATCACTTCCGAAAGGGTAAAGAGATTTTGATGAAATTTGGTACACATGTTCCTCATTAACACATTTGAAATATAGGAGTGGTAAATATGCCCTAACACAGTCCCTCAGGGTAGGGTGGGGCAAAGTCTCCAAAATGCATGTAACAAATAGGCCGATTGATTCGCTTGGCGATTTTGATGAAATCTGGTACCAGATTTGGCGCCACGAAAATATCAGTAAAGGTAGATTTATTGCTACAAAAAGTATTGTTATACACAGGTTTTACTGTATTATTTTTGCTTATTTGAAATTTATTTTATGCAGAATGGCAACAAAATGACAGTTGTTAAAATATTATTGAACGAAGAAAAATAGGTGAATGAAATAATTTTATGAAGATGAATATTTGGTATACTGTCCTACTAATTTATAATTTGAATTGGCAAAATTTAAATACGATTGCTACGGAGACTGATAAGAGAAAGATAACTGAATTAGGCATGAATTTTCCGATTTATTATATGTTCTAAAGTGATATTAATCTTAATTTAAGGGAAACGAGATTTTTTATACCTCAAAATGTTGACATTTCAATTATATCCTCATAGAATAGGGTACAACTAACCGATGCTGGAAATGATTAATATGCATATTGAAAGCTTTGAAAAATTTTGAAAGCTCGTAACTTAAGTTTTAAAATGTAATGATAAGGATACAATATCATAAAATATCTATTATTTTGCACTTATATATGCAGTTTTTGCATTATTCTCAAAACAAGTTTTAAAAAAAATTAGGTACACATGGCATAAAATTGTTTAGATATTGAATTTTATATTAAAATATAACTGTAAGCATTTTGCATTTGCAAAACCTTTTTTTATTTATTTCTTTCTGGGTAGCAGTATATTTTTACGATACTTTTCTTAATGAAAAATATCATTTGACCCACCTTCTGTTTGACATTTACTATATAATTAGATGATCCCTTCGTTACTATAGTTAAACCTTTAATAACATGGTATGATTTATAAACCACATATATAACAAAGTACTCTAGTTCTTTTAAAATTTTCCTTTTCCTCACCATCATAAGGTTTTGATAAGAAAATGACTGGGCAATGCCAGGTAATCTGCTAGTAATTTTATAAAATTGCAGACTCTAATGATTTCTAACATGAATTATGTTTCAAACTACAGTTTTGAATTTATTTTTGGTTTTTCAGCACACTAATACCGAATGTTTCATTTTGTTATTTTACTCTCTATTTTGACCCCACATGTAGTTAAAACTCTTGAAGTCAAATTTTTTTTCTCATTCGGAAATGGCGTTGCAGTATAATATTTTTGCAGTTAAAACAGGAAGGGGTAGAAAAATTTTAAGAAGCTCTGCTTTACGGGGGAGCAAAATCTATTAAAAACAAGATTGCTTTTTCCCTGTGTAAATAAATAAAATTTTAAATTAAAAGATTCCCAAGCTAACGTCCATTGGCTACACTTTGATGATGATATGTGTAGCATCAGAATGCTTATAAAATTACTACTACAGTATACGTTCGTTTTTACGAACCTCTTTTTAATGAACACTTGCAATTTTACGAACTAGTGAGTGGTCCCGAATACACTCCCATAGACGTAATGTAATTTTCCACTCGCATTTACGAATTACAAATTATGAAAATCTCTTTTTTGCGAACTCAGTTTTCATACTTCTGCAATTTTTTTTCAAATATAGGAACGCAGTGCCAACATCAATTAAACTCTCAACAGGTGCATTCCAAGAATGTGTTGTTTAACCCCCCTACCCTCTTTCGGAGGGAGGGGGTATAGCAACAAGTTCAAGTTGCATCCCGTGGATGGCTGTCAGGACTAAGGCACTTTTTTGAAGGGAACAATAACTGTGAAATGATTTCAAGCATAGATAAAATGGAAACATGCATTTTCCAAAATGTGATTTTAAAACAAATAAAAAGATAAGTGATTATTTCCATTCCTAATTTTTCATCTATGCATTTTCATCTAAGTAATACAGTGCATGTTTTCATACGTAATGTTTTCAAAGCATGATAACGTATTTTTCTGGGTAATAAAATAATTTTTTGTGCATAAATTTGCATTTATTTCTTGTACACTTAAAAAATACATGAATTTTATTTCATAATAGTAGTAAATAATCTTGAAATACTGCTTCATCTATGAAGAAGAGGCAGTTTGATAAAAGTAGACATAAATAATGTACGTATTCATATCATTTACGGTGCTTTCTATTTTACGAACTATTTGAGTGTTCCCTACAAGTTCGTAAAAACGAGCGTTGACTGTATATAAATATATATAATAAGCCAGAGATTGAAGTAACGCCTCACGTGGTTTGGTTTGGGCTACGTGCCAAAGAGGGAGAAATCCAGACTTTCTGTCTACATCTACAAATTAGTATACACATGGAGATACTGTTTGGATTCTTTTATTAATATAAACTTCCAGCATTTTTTGCTTGCTTTTTTTTCTGTGAACAAATACTGTATTCTCTTTTTTTATTTTATGTTGATTCATCAATAGACATGCAACTCCATTAATATTAATAATAAATAGAAGTTACGCGGTTTACTTTCTTTATATTTAATTCATGCTTAGTTTTTGTTAAAAAAGTTCTTTTTTCATATTTAATATTTTTTCCTTAACCGTTCTTACACTGAAAGGCTTCTTTTACTTAAAAGATTTACATTCATCAATTCAGCATTTTTAAAATTTTATATTTGGTAATGCAATTTTTCTGTTAGTGGATTTAGCATTATTTTACTCGGAAAAAACAAATATTAGTGTCAATTGATTCATCAGTTCTGTTTCTCATGCTTTTATTTCTTAAGCACTCTGGCAATCTGCAAGACATTTTCTTCAACAACTTTCGCTTGTAAATTTGTGACAATCGGATCCGAGATATTGTTGGCAAGCTAAAAGCCCATCTTAGATGGGCACAAATCTTCCAGTGCTGAAATAAATATGGAGGGGGAGTGTCTGATTCAAAAGTAAGCCACAAGTCAGTAAGGTTTAGTTTAGTTATATTAAAGTCCCGTTTTGAAGCAACACAAGGGCTATTTTGGAATGGACCTTGTAATTTTGAACTGCGGTCAGATGATGAGGACAACACCTGAGTTGGCACCCCTGTCTCGAAACTTCCATGCCACACCAACGGGAGGACGTTTGACCACTACATATGATTTAACATGCAACAGTCCCCATACACAGCAGATCTTCAGTGGAATCGGGTTTCGAACCTGGAACCCTCCGACCCAAAGCTGAGACCTTACCACTAGGCCACAAGTCAAGAAAGATGAAGTGTTAGCATACACACACAAATTCAGCAGCTCTCACTAAAGGTATTAAACATTTACTTTTAAGAGGAGAATTATAAAATTATCATTCATAACTAATAATAAAAGGTTAACTAGTAAAAATATTGCTTGAACAAAGGGGAAAGGAAATTTATATACAGGGATGAGATTGCCAAAAAAGCCAAAAGTCTGAAAAAATGTGCTAACGACATTTGAGCAATAATACTTAAGAATTTCAAGTACAACAAATATTGTAATTGGTACTGGTATTAAATCTATCCTATTTATATACAATTTTCCCTTAATGAGAAAAAATAGTATGAATTAGAAAGAAATTATGGTACCATTATAAAGCACACATCAGTAAAACATCTGTTTGTCGAAATTAATCAGTGTGTATTTGTTTTTAAAATAAAAATCAGATATAATACTCTGGATAAACATTCAATGAATTGAAATTTGGAATATTGAGTACACCTTTCTAGATTAAATAGAAAGTAAACAACACAAAGAACCAAAGAAACATAAAAATGTATTAACCCTCTGAGCGCCCAATTATTTTGAACTTTTACCTATCAGGTTAGAAAACTTAGCTTTTGAAGTAAATGAATCAATTTTTTTGTATTTAATTATATCTCTGAAATTTTAAGAATACTTTAGGCATGATGTTTTAAGAAAAGATACATATAAATACGAGCTATCTGCTTTTGAACTGAACATGAAAAATGTAAAAAGACGTTTGTGCCGCTCGGAGGGTTAACTATATTAGATGCCATTTTTTTTAATACAGCTCTCTCGGACAGATCTTTTATATTATAAGAAGTTGTTTTTTTTGGGGGGGGGGGGGGGTGCCTCTCTAGTTCGTTAGTAACTATTTTATTTGAGTTTTTGGAGCTCAGATATTTCCCCCCTTATTTTGAGAAAGTTTTATTCGATTAAAAAAGTAGGAAAATTTTAGAAAAATCGAAAAAGTCAGAAGACTCTCAACCCTGTATATAACTTTTGCTACAAGCAAATATTTTAACTGGTCTTTCAAAATGTCTGAATGTGTAAAGTTTTGTAAAAATTTATTATCATTACTTTCTGGGAACATGGATCCATCGAAATTTGTTTGTTCCCTGGAGAAGTTGTCGGATGCAGGCATTTGTTGGGCATTCATGAAAACTGGATTGTCACTTGAGCCAAATCCCTCAGATAAAAATGGATCTAGAGAAGGAACAAAAATTAATTTACACCTGTTTTGGGTTCCACATACGTAACACTCCAAATGCAATACAAACACAGTATCAATTTATGTAATTAGCTTTAAATGGTTTACAATATTAACTAAGCGCAGTTGAAACTGCATTTTTATAATAAAGAAACAATATCCACAATGGTTCTTAAGACAATACATAGACTTTGCTTACATGTAGAGAAATATGTTAAATTATTGCTAATTCATTTTAAACAACATATAAAATTGATACAGCATAATTATAATACAGTAAAACTTGTACTAAACGGAATCTA
Organism: Araneus ventricosus; assembly: GCA_013235015.1. Taxonomy (NCBI): domain Eukaryota; kingdom Metazoa; phylum Arthropoda; class Arachnida; order Araneae; family Araneidae; genus Araneus; species Araneus ventricosus. Next base: position 27,703 of record BGPR01016968.1, read on the forward strand.
AAGTGACTAGAAACATTTTCCGCTTTAGACAGGATTCCGTTTCATAGAGGGTTAAATAGTATATGATGATTTCTGATGGAACCAAATATTTCTTCCGCTTAAGACAAGATTCCGTTTCTTACAGTGTCTGTTTTAAACAGGTTTTACTGCAGCTATATTTTAAAGCGAAGTAGAAACTATAAGTACAACATTTAATCAATATTTAAGTTTATTTTCAACATGTTTGCAAACAATGAAATTTGATCCAATACAAGCTGTGAACATTAAATTAGCACAATCAAATTATGACTTTTACAATTTATGGTATTTTAAAGTTGGACGAGCAGCTTTAAATTAACATGAATAAAAGAATGCTAGTTGCTACTATGGTGCCACAGTGTTCAACCCATTTTAAATTGATTTATTATTATTATTTATTTTAATGATTGCCCTATTTTTAAAATTGAAATATTGATAGTATTGTAGCAAGTTATTTGGAAAAATTCTATACTGGTTTAAAAATTTCACAAAATAATAATGCTTTACAAAATATTTTAGAACAAACAATTCAAATTTTTCGAAATTAACTTCATTAAATTAAAAATAGACATGACACAGGCTACGAACAAAAAAAGCTGAACTTTATAAATAATGAATTGTTCCAAACAAAAACACCAATAAAAAAATAAGTAAGATTAATAGAACAATAAAACGAATAAATTTCAACAAAAAGTTCTTTAAATTTAAAAAATATTGTGGAGTTATTATATTAAAGAAAATTAAGAATGATATAATCTGATGCCGAAAAAGCTGAAATCCGCGGAAATGCGTCATGTTTGTAAAAATTGTCGAATTAATGGTGTTGCATATGTTTTACCTCTCATCGCATCAGAATCCAAGATATCCTTTCGTTCCATCCTCGTATCATCCGTACCAGAAGCTAACTCACCATCCACTTCTGAACGAGCAGTGTCATCCGATCTAGCAACACTTGCCGTATCATCGGTATCAATATCCTGGAGTCTTTCTGTGTCAGAAGCCAGGACATCAGTGCTCCAGGCGTCACTTTGACTAGCAGTTTCTGAAGTATCCAATAAAGCTCGATCTAAGCAACTCTAGAAATTCAAAACCAAAATGTTTTAATTGATAACAAAATATTAAGAAAAATTATTTTATGGAAGAATAACAATTTCTATAAAAATTAGGACATATTTCTCACTCTTACTGAAGAAAAAAAAAAAGAAAAAAAAGAATTCAAGGACTAGCGAAGGTCAACATCTGCCGTGCCTTCTGCATGTGAAATGATCTCTGTATTTTTTCTTCTCAATTTTTATTACATTTTTTTTTAGCTACCACGGATTAAGCAGAGCTCGGATTAGCAGGACTCGGATTAGCGGGACTCTACTGTAAATGAATTTTCAGTTATTAAATTGTCGAAAGAAAACATCGGCTATACAAATTATTTTTTTTTCATCTATAATAAATGTAAAACCATAAAATGATTCCATTACTACATCTTGCATTAAAACAAATCGGGAAGAATATGTTTTCTATTTTCTCGTATACGAAGTATATTAATCCAGAGTTCCTACTCTTATTGAGAAGAAAATTCAAGGACTCTTCCAGGACTTTCAATGACCTATTTAAGAAAATTCAAGGACCATAAAATTACATATTTTAAATATAAAAATGCAAATGACAAATCTAAATCCAATTAATCATTGGCATTTTTATTTTTAAAATAAAAATTTGATATGGATCTACAATTCTAATGATAAAACTCTGTACCAAATTTTATCCATTTAACTATTTAAGTTTGTGAGTTATTGTGTTCATATGAACACAGACTTCCCTAGCTCTATGAAATTAAATAACCTACATTTTGAACAAGATTTCATTGCAGAAAAATTGGTTATTGGCATTTAAAACAAAATTCGGTTCAAATATATCGGTCACTTTCAAAATACATCAGGATAATTGCAGGACTGTTTTACTCGACGGAGAAATACCCGCTGTAGCTTTACTCAATTGTCAAATTAAGCTGTCTTTGAATATGTAAAGAGAGAAAGGATTGATGATTGGCAGAATTCCCAAACGAACACTCTCTTTCCGGTGGTGGAATTCTCAAAGCAAAACCACGTCAAAAACTAGTTTTCTTTTCTGTTCCAAAAAATATAGGATGGTCAAGTTGCTTATTTTTCAAGGACTCAACGAAAAATCAAGTACTTTTCCAGGGCCCCGAGTAAGGCAATTAAAATTCAAGGAGTTTTCAAGGGCCATGGGAACCCTGTACAAAAATGGCTTTTATTTTACAAATCAATCATAATACCTGTGCCATTTGTGATGAAATATCAGATTGCTCCACCGTTTCAGAATCACTGGCAAGGACATCAGTGCTCCAAGTGTCACTCACCATTGATTTTGTTTCATCTCCTAAAAATCGCAATCATTATTAACATAATGTGGTAATAATTTTAATGCATTTTTGAACGAAAAAGATGAAATGTTTCTGCTGGCCAAAAGATTTAACAAATACCTTCCATCATGGGGTGGATTTCAAACTTTCCAAATTTATCTTCAATATCCTCTTGATTTTGCTTACTGGTGGGAGGCACTAAATCGAGAGGTCTCTGCTCACGATCTTCACCTTCCAGCTGAGACGATGGAGTGTCTCGGCCACTGACATTGGGTGTTCCCCGCCCACTGGAAAAATAAAGAAATGTCAGCCTGCTTATACATTGTTAAAATTACCGATCAACATAATTAGAGACACTCTTACTCATTACACCCACCGTTTTTAACAATGAAATTATGTAATAATTCAATACTTATATCTTTACATTGAAAATACTACCACAGCCCTAAAACAACAAATTTTGTTTAGTAACGTCCAGCTCTGAGAATGAGCCACTTGAGTGAATAAACTATAGGTTTTGAAATTGCAGAATCCTTGTCACCTTACTGAACATTAAATATGGAGAATTCATTTGCTTGGAAGGTTAAAGATTCAAAACTGTTAGACCATGCAATCTTAATATAATTAAAAGTCATTGTGGGTATGTATGTATGTTCCACATCTCCTCATAAACCATGGCACTAATTTCAACCAAACTTTGCACACTTATTAATTACGACAAGAGGAAGATTACTGTCAACTTTTCAAAGTACAAATGTTAATTAAACAGTCAATTAGAAATTAACTGAAACCGTTTTTCCGCAGTAACTTCGGAGCAAATTATCCCTCCAAAAATATTTTTATACCATCTTAAAGTTCAAACTTTTTACCTTTTCAATGATATCAATTTTATACCTGTGACATTTTTCCTTCAATTTTTATTAATTTTTTAAAATTTAATAAATAATTGATTACATGCAGAAAATTTGAAATAATGCAAATTTACAGCTACTCCATTACTAAGCAACGGTTAGACTTTGATCTAATTTGCATTTTTTTTTCTGAAATTTTTGCTTATTTTTATAAATATATTTTATATAAGAGAAAAATCACCAACTTTTAAAAGCCCCAAAGCTAATTAAAATTTCAGTTAATTGGAAATCAAGCAAGATTTTGGCATTTTCCGTGATATTTTTTGAAAATATGCATATTTCACAAAAGCTATTTTTACACCATATTAAAAGTTAAAAAAAAAATTAGATTTTCATCACACATATTTCATTTCCGTTCAATTCGTTGCCCTCATTTTAATAATTTTTCAAAAATTTAATTGTGTATAAAATTCACAATTTGTAACACTTTTTTTTATTGGTGAAGAACAAGAATACATAAGAATTGTTGATAGATCACATTAGTAGAATTCTGGATAAAGACTAATTTTATTATTCAGATTTATTTTAACGCTCTTTCTTAATGAAATTAATTGCCCCCAAAACATCTGTTAAAATTTTCCTTATACTGCAAGATTTATGAACAAAATTTGAAGTACCTATGCAACAAATATTAATAACTTATGGAGAAAATTAGCTATCAGCAGTTTTTAAAAATCATCTGGTTCAATTGATATTCTAATTTTAATTATAAAACATTTCAGAAGATAAAAGAGTTTTGGGTATTGAAATTTTCTATACAAAAGTAGTTTTTAATATCAAAAATATTAGACATGAAAGTATTTTAATCCAGAGCAATGCCAGACATAACAGCTATATGTATATAAATTGTTTTTATTTAACATATTAAATAGTGTTAATGAATTTATTCATAGATTTTTTTAAAAAAACCATAGATACTATAAATATCTTAAAAGGATGGATACTGTATTTTCTAAAAAGCCGTTCAGCGAGGGGGTAAAAAAAAAAAAACAGGTGACAAACTGCAAATTAGTAAAGACAATGTAACCAATATTGAATGCCTTCCATCTGCAAAAAGAACATGCAATAAAAGACAGAATACGAATATCATGAATGTAAATATTTTCAAATTGTACGCATAAGTGAAAAAAGTTTATACCTAACATTTGCCGACACCATATCTGATAAATTGTCATTTTCATTCTCATTTTCCAAATCGAGTGAAGAAGCCACCGAGTGATTAGAAGCAGCTTCAGACACAGCTTCTAGATTGTCACTAGCGCCTACAGTAACAAGTATAAACATTTGAAAGGGCACATCATTGCAGAAATTAGTTATTGACTAATTTTTAACTAAAAAAATGCACATTCAATTCAAAAATCAACAAAATCAGGATATAAATACAGTTATCTCTCACTTATGCGCGGGCGCAGGGGATAGCGAAAAAAAAAAAAAAAACGCTCATAAGTGAGAGACGTGCATAAGTGAAAATCACAAATGGGAGCTTAAAAGTGAAACGTCAATACAGTGTACATATATTGTTAACTAATACTATGTATATACTACTGAAAAATGTAAATAAGATTAGTTTCAAGATGCAAATACGCGTATAACTTCCATAAATTATTTTTTAAGAACACAAAGAAAATGGAAATGCTCCCAATTTTTAAAATCTCTCTCAATGTCGATTCTGGGACATTAAAATGCTCCGCTAAAGCTTTTTTTGAGGTGCAAGGATTTTCTTCGAATTTTTTAATAACATCCATTTTAAAGGAAAGCGATAATTTCGGTTTTTCTCGCCATTTTAAAATGTAACCATCTAACCAAATCTCCAAAGATGGTTCTTTCATTAGCGATCACTGTCACGTGGTACGTACCGTACTAACCTCTCTAATTGGCTGTTCAATGTGACTTTTACTGATGTCAATCACAAGAACCCCCATGCACACCCTGTGCATAAGTTAGAGGAATGTGTTCCTGGAATCTGAATAATAGAGGAAGAGCGAGGGAATGCATTCCTAGAAGCAAGGCAAAAAGGGTTTTTGTTCTGCTGAAAAAAAACATTTTGAACTAAGAAAATTTTCATGATGTGCATAAGTGAGAGGTGATTTTTAAGTGCGGCGCATAAATGAATAAGAGTTATTGTTTCCCTCTATCCCTGGATGGGATCTCAAAAAAAAAACGTGCATAAAAGACAGCGCGTAGAAGTGAGAAGTCACTATACTATTCAGTAAACTGATCAAAAGTGTCTGTTCTAGTTTTGTAATTCAATAGTAAGAAGCCTATTTTTATGCACATACACTCAAGTTCTTATTTTTCTAGTGGATACTTATGTAAAAAATATTCTTATATTTATGCATAAGTATGCATTAGCACTCAAATAGTTAAGGCATTTCTATAAATATAAAAAGAGGAAGTTGAATGATTTTTCAACCAAATTATAACGGAAAGTAAATCTATAATCTGGATTTTTATAAAAGATCCGATTGCTAATAAAACAGTCAAGATTAAGAATTGGTGTTTTCT
>BGPR01016969.1:0-11515 GCA_013235015.1 Araneus ventricosus
CTCCAATATACTTGAAGTTTTAATTTAAGATTGTCTGTAAGATTCAACAATATTTTTTGAGTGTATTAAGGTGGCTGTGTCTAAGCGGTTGTCATATGAGGGGGTGAACCCAAAAGGGTATGATCCCTCCCCGGAATGAAGTAAGTTATTTATACATTTTTTTCTATCTAGACAATTTCTATGTCTAGACAATAAACTAAACCTCTTCCTGATGTTTTTCATCATATTTCATATAATTTATATATGAAATATTATTAAATATTTATAAAATATTATAAAATATTAATATTATAAAATATTAATATTAAATAATTAATAATATTATTAATAATATTATAATAATATAATAATTAATAATATTATAATGCTATAATTATTAATCTTATAATATTAATAATATAATTATTTATATATTATTAATATTATAAAATATTATTTTTCATATTTTTTCATATAATTTAATACCTTGCACCGCAAAGAGTTAAATGTAGATTAAATACTACAGATGGACCAACTGATTGAAACTAGATATAGAAATCCATGCGTGTTACAAGAAGGATAACGGAATTGGTATTTGTCTAGTAAATTCCAGATTATTATGTTATCTGGTTCCTAAACGGCAATTATGTCAGTGCATCTGTCTATCTTTCCGTGAACCTGTATGTAAAAACGATTATGCTTTAAAGCAACTCATTAAATAGATAAAATTACCATGTTGTCATTACATCAAATCTGCAGATCTGTATAATTGTTTTAAACAAAATATGACTTTAGGTAGATATAATTCAGCCGAAAGAAATACTAGACTTTCTTCTCTATAAAAATTAATAAGGAGAAAACTGCTTTCCACAGATTTACAATAAATTCTGCGAGTTGCGAATACTTTCGAATGAAAAATAAGCGTATTTTACATGTTTGCTGCTAATCTCATATTCGTTGATAACCACGCCCAAAAATGTACAGTAGAACTCCGGGAATCCGAACCCCAAGAATCCAGAATTTAGGATTATCCGAACAATTCATTTTTAATTTTCTAGTAACTTTTTACTGAAGAATAAAGGAAAAATAACAATTACGAATCATAAACAAAGCTAATGTTTATTCCTCACTTAGAGATATATTCGAATTGGTCTTTAAGAATGAATACAGCACCTTAATTAGTAGAAACAAGTTCAGATATATTCTTTTTACCCTCAACTTGTTTGCCACTATAACGTGCGAATCGCAGCATGCTCTTTCCGTACGAATTCACAGAGTACCCAGAGTCAATACTCTACTGCATTTGGTATATCAGAGTATTTTAATGAATTCCCTGGAATCCAAACAAAGGTAAGCCAGCCCCAATTAGATCAGATTTCCGGGTTCTACTGTAAATTCCAGTGCTCCCAGAGATAATATTAAATACATTTATTTATAAGTAAACTGTTGTTGCTATAGTTAAAGTAATTGTTTTCATTTTTAAAACAAATGAGAACAAAGGAAATCAACACATAGGTCATACCGGCATCATTGAAAATTTAATTTCTGTATTTTACATTGGCAAAGACATTTTTTTCCCCTTCAGATACTGGTTTCTGTAAATATCACTTGACAACATTGTGATATATGTAAATATTGTTTAAAAAAAATCATATATTCAAAATCCATTCTGTTTTATTTAGCGCGTATTTAGACATTTAAAATATAATGACGACATAAAAATATACTCTACTTTGAAAAGAAATTAATAAAATCAAGGCAGCACATGCTTATATGAACCAGCGGGAGTGTCACCCCAAAACTGTCTCGTATCCACCCGAAAACGGGTGGGAGAAAAATATACCAAACGCCAGTAACATGTACCATTCCCTAATAGAGGTGGGGGAAATTGAACGAATCAGTAGCGATTTATTTTTCGTTGCAGAATGGAGAAGAAAACCAAATGTTCAATTTGAACGCCTTAACCGATTGAAACGAAAATTGGGCAAAGATCTACAATTAATGTTAGAAGATCTCGTACTAATTTTTATTTATCTCAGTCATAGCGTTTAGAATTTATCTTGTTCAAAATTACGCGATAATACAGACTAGTCAACTCTGACGGATTTTGTCAAAACTTTGATACAGACTACATTCCTGATGATAAAATTGTATACCGAATTTTATCTATCTAGCTATTTAAGTTTTTGAGTTACCGTGTTCAGTTGAACACGGTCTGACAGATTACACATGGACGGATTTTGTCCAAAATTTTATAGAAACCTAAAACTTAGGTGTAAATCCCATATACCAAATTTCGTCCCTCTAGCTCTAATAGTTTTTGAATTATCTTGTTTACAGGAACACGTAAAAAGAGACATAATTCCAAAATTGTATTTTCCGGACTCAGGGAGGTCTAAAACGTGGAGATTCCTCAAAACCTCAAGTTCGAATTTTTGGACGATTACAATACTTCTTTGTATACTTCGTATACGAGAAGGTAAAATGCGAAGTAGAGATATGATAGCAACGCCACAATTGTTTTGTTTTGTAAACGTTGCCCGGTAACGGAGATAGGAGAAAATGATGTTTTCATGTTTCAGTTTGAAAGTTTTTGTTGCAAAGAGATTGTAAATAGCATTTTCACACTGGAGAAAACTTTGTTTTATAAGTCCAGAATAAATTAGCTTTTAGGTTTGAAGTCACCATATCTAGTCATAGAAATATTGCGCAACATCAAAATTGAGTAATATAAGAGCAACATAATAAGAGCAACATGTTTGAGTAATAAAGATGTTGTCATCCTACTTAATCTAGTCATAGAAATACTGCGCAACATCAAAATTGAGCATTTTAAGAGCAACATAATAAGAGCAATATGTTTGAGTAATAAGGATGTTAGAGTATGTTCACTAAAAGCAATCGTTATTGTTTGGTGCATGACATATAGACGCAATGATGTTCTACACAGCTATGTTGTCATCTTCACGTCTTTATGTTGAATTACACCAGAAAGTCGTGGGGAGAATATTCTCAACTGCTTCTTTCGATCACTTTTATCACTTGCAAGGTAAATCTTCTAAGAGCTCTGTTTCTAAAAGCAGCCTTGGCAATGGATGTTGTTTACGAGGAAAAGCAAGCAACAGACGACCTTACTGACCACGTAGTTTTACTTTGTCACATCAATTCCAGCAACCTTATTTGTTGCTTCTTACAAGGTCCAAGCAATCTACTTAGGAGCATGCTGTATGCGCCAGAGGTTTTTCCAATTATCCAGCTTGATAGATTTGTAGCCTCTTATATACGAAATCTGGGACAAAAGTGTGACTTTTTCTAAGCTGGATGCGATTCAATCTCAGAAGCAACTCTTGCGTGATTTTAGCACAGTGGAATAAAAAGAAGTTATAGAGATTGTATTAAAGGAAAGAAATTCGAAGCGTTCAGTACAAAGCGTTTTAGCTTCAAGTACAGTCTCTTTATTGACGGTTTTGTAATATTTAATATTTCAGCATGAAAATTGAATACATTCGTAGATGTTACTATATTGAACAATATTCAGCAAAAAAAGGTTTTATTTTGTGATGCAGCTGAAAAATGATAGTTTACTTGAAAATTAATAACGAATACGAAAATTTGAACTTTGTTACGGATTTTTTTCAAATATTGATTACATTTGAATAACATTTTTAGTAATATTAACTTTAATTTTTCATACAGCTTGTTTTCTTAACAATTTAAACTTGAGTTTCCCTCAATTGATCGTTATAATGAATTTTAAGTAGAAAGATAAGAAAAGCAAAGAAATCTACAATTTAAAGGATTTTTTTATTTAGAAAACAATAAAGCAGATTGTTATTATTTACAATATCATAGTTTATAACGAATTTAAAAGTTATATATAACGACCTTCAAAATCATATTATTTACAATATCATAGTTTATAACGAATTTAAAAGTCAGGTATAGCGATATAAATATTCATATTCATAGCGATATATATATTCAGAAAGGCTTCTATATGCTTTGAAAGTCAGGTATAACGATTTTTAAAAGTATATTATTTACAATATCCTTGTTTTCCTAACAGTTTAAACTTCAGTTTTACTTTTAAATTTTTCTTTGTTATTAATTTTAAGTAAAAAGATAAGATAAGTAAAGAAATCTACTGTTTATAGCATTTTTATTTAGAAAAAAATAAAACAGGATGTTATTATTTACAATATCAATAGTTTATAATGAATTTAAAAGTTAGATATAACGATCTTCAGAAAGGTTTCTATTTGCTTTGAAAGTCAGGCATAACGATTTTTAAAAGCAAATTAATTACAATATCCTTATTTTCCTAACAGTTTAAACTTCGGTTTCACTTGTAAATTGATCTTTGTTATTAAGTTTAGCACAGTTGTATACGGAAGTCTATTTACTAAATGATCAGTGAAATGGATTTCCCCGTTCCGTTTCACCTTTTCTCCTGGGTTGTGGGAGATGTGAATGGCAGGCCTTTCATCTCCTATCTCTACCCAAAGGGGGCCTTTAGTGACCACTCCCCCAGCTTCTCTCCTCCCCATTCGGAACAGCAAACGGTTGAAATCCGCCCGACTAGTATAGAAGTTGTATGGCCGGTTACGGCCGGCTTAGGAGTCAGAGGGTTTGGTGAAAAGATAAGAGAAGTAAAGAAATTTACGGTGTATAGCATTTTTTTAGAAAAAATAAAACAGGATGTTATTATTTACAATATCATAGTTTATAACGAATTTAAAAGTCAGGCATAACGATCTTCAAAATCATATCTGTTTCAAAAATAAAATATTTAATTAAACCTCCTTAAGTATTAGGAAGCATTTAGTTATGAGATGAAAAGCACTTACCCTTAGCGTTTTGCAGTCGGCGTTGTAGAAGGCCTGTTCTGGAATCGTGAACTGAAAGACAAGTGAAAGAAAACTTATTATTCGCTAAAACTAAAACGCAATCAGCCATCAGTGAAATAAAACTTATTATTCGCTAAAAATAAAACGCAATCAGCCATCAGTGAAAGAAAACTGATTATTCGCTAAAAATAAAACGCAACCAGCCATTCCTATTAAGATATTTTATTTTTTGCTATTTGAAGTTTGGCAAACTTGTTCAGGAAACTCGAAATAAAATTTGCAATAACATTAAAAGTTCACTTTCAGCATGTTTAAGTAGGGGTTTGCAAATTATGGAACGGTGGATCCATCAATCATGTTATTTTTGATTTGAAAATTTTCTAAGAAATGTTTTGATAATCAATAAGTTTCATCAAATAATTTTTTACTTTTCTTTTCAGATACTCTTCCTTAAGATGCTGCTGCTATTAACAAAAAGGAATATTGCAGGCTGATCATTTGCTGTTTGTTGTTTTTGAAGTGTTTTAGCCCGAGAGGTCGTATAATCAGAAAAAGTACAAGTATCAGGATTCTAAATCTCGGCAAGCAGAAAGTCATTTTACTATGGTCCGTGAGAACTCAAGTTTAATGTATGGGACAGTTCATGATGCATACATTTCCATGGTTAAACAATCTTCAACCATCAAACCCTGATGAATTAAAAAATAACTGATGCATTCGAATGGAAATAGTTTTAAACGTGTCTAATTCTTGTGATGGGTAGTTTAATTCTCTATTTCAACTGAAAGTTACTTTATCATAGGAAGCTTCTTCTACAACTCTATGGCTTTCTGAACTAAAAAAAACCACTCATTAGAAGTAAATTCTAATTTAATGGAGAAAATTTTAATTTCTTAAATCTTTTAATATTTCAGATATCAGTTTTTAATATATCAGCATTACTGAAAAATAAAATAAGCCTAAAATTTAAGTATTTTTATGCTTGAGCATCGCATTTTTCTACGAAATTTTTTAAAAGGAACACAAATTAAACATTAATTCTATAAATGGAATATATCATCATATAATTCTAATTCAACAATAAAAGAAGTTAATCTTACGGTGCAATTTATTTGATTTTTACTCAATTCGGTGATTGAATATCACATATTCATTAATGCTAATTAGGTATGCTTATTCTTTAAATATTCTGATTTAAATAGTTTTTCTTTAAAATATTTTTAGTTTAAATTAAATATTATATAAATAGTTCTAGTATATAGACTTAGTATTCCAACGCATATAATCTATTTCATTATCAACTGTCTGCAAATGTTTTATTTCAAACCTACCCAATATGTTTTTAAAAATAATTTGTGGTTTGTACTATAACCTCTTCATGTTTAGCATAATCTTTATTAAATATCTAACATATACCTCTGGAAACTGTAATTCTATCATTAGGTTTAGGAACAAAACTTCTCACCTGGCGGTGCAGAAAATCCCGAAGATATACAACAGAGTAGAATAGCAGCAAATGTTAACACATTATTTTTGTCCATTGCTTTTTTAAATTTTATTCTGCTTCAAACAGAACCTAATAAAATAAAATATATATATATATAAATTAAACACAGCAATGATTCTGCGATTATGAAAATCAAATATAACATTCATTTAACTATAAATATTATCATTTTAACACAAAATGAAGAAAAGTACAATTCGTATAATTGCTTCTCATCAAAGGAATGATTGCAAAGTACAGGGTTTTTGAGAAAGATTTTTATTATTCTAAACATTAATAACGAAAATGCGAAAAGGTGAAATCAAGCGCAGATTGCGGGAAAAGAATGAAAAGATCTAGCAGTTATTTTTATAGCACCTTGAATGAAGCTCTACTTGAGCTCCTTAAGTAAACTATGAAGGTCCAATCTGCACCCGATTTTCCGCCAAGTGTTTTTAAAATATTTTCGATATGACAGTGAGTCCTATACCTAGCCTAAGGAATTTTTCCTCCACGACCAATCCTTCGTTCTTAATCCATGGAACTTAATAATCGTAAATCCACTAAATTTAATAATCTTCAATCCATCGAACTTAATAACCGTCAATCCATCGAACTTAATAATCTTCAATCCATTGAACTTAATAACCTTCAATCCATTGAATTTAATAATCTTCAATCCATTGAACTTAATAATCTTCAATCCATTGAACTCAATAATCTTCAATCTCTTGAACTTAATAATCTTCAATCCATTGAATTTAATTATTCTCATTTAAAAGAATCATCATATTCTTGTTACGGATAAGCAATGCATTGCTGCTGACAAAAACAATGACGATAAAAATTTTATGGATACATTAGCTACCTTCAAACACAAGAGAACCCACCTAATACGAAAATCCTGATTTTTACAAATTTTTATTGATTTCAATAGTTTCATGTTTTTTACGATGGAATTTTGAAATTGATTTCATTTACTTACTATTTACACCCGATTTTCCGCCAAGTGCTTTTTCAACATTTACGATATAACAGTGACGCCCATACCAAGCTTGAGGAATTTGTCTTCCATGTCCAGTCATCGTTCTTAAACCATTGAATTTAATAATCTTCAATCCATTGAACTTAATAATCTTCAATCCATTGAATTTAATAATCTTCAATCCATTTAACCAAAAAATCTTCAATCCATTGAACTTAATAGTTCCGATTTATAACAATCAGCATATTCTTTTTACGGATAAGCAATGCATTGACAAAAACAATGACGATAAAAATTTTACGGATACTTTAGCTATCTTCAAACATAAGAGATTCCACCTAAAACTCAAACCCTGATTTTAACAAATTTCTGTTAATTTCAATGGTTTCATGTTTTTCACGATTTAATTTTGAAATTGATTTCGTTTATTTCCTTAGATGCCTAAGTTTTGAAATTTTGTATACTTTTATGTTCTCGATGACAGCACGCTATTTTAACATTTTCAGAACCTAATTATTAGTTAATTCGTTGCTTTAATTCTGATTCATACGAGTGGCGCCATCTGGTAGTCAATTTGAGTGAAATTGATTTAAAGATTCCATGAAATATGCTATAATGAATTATAAATTAAAGGCTGAAAGCCAGAAAATAAGCTTAAAAAACTCTACTTTTTAGTACAATAAAAAGAAATGTGCTTTTACAAACAGTTTTTAATAAATTTATTAAGTATTTAATCAAAAGCTCAAAGATAAAAGGATTGACTGAAATGTTTTGAAAAGCTTAAAACTGATAGCTCATAAAATCCTGAATAACATTGAAAGTCATGTGACAACCATGTATCTTGCTCGCATCAGTGCTGCAACCAATATTTCATAATTGCCATAATTAAAAGTAATAAAAATTTCATTAGATTTTTGCAAAGGCTTATCATTCGTTTCAACGGTAATGATACAGCGTTTCGAAAATTATGGTCATTATGATATTATCATCATGATATGATAGGGAAAAACGAATCTAATAAATTGTTCTGCTACAAAAAATTCCATTTTCTCATGAAATGTAACTTGTCCCTTGATTATGAAACTGTTACACAACATTTTGTTTTATTTTCTAATTACCATTAAAATAAATAATTGCTGCTATCAATGCAAAACCATTACGCATAACATATATAATTATTATCGTGAATATCTAGCTGTGAAACAATTTCGAACATCATTAACGACAATAGGGAGAAGAAACTAAAAGATAAACACTTAATTACTGCTGTGAAAGAAAGAAAATTTAATAATTACATCAGTAATTTATGTTTAAATGCACAGTGACTGCGTCTAAATTAGTAATGAAAAGCCGTAAAGCTGAATTAATGGGAATAAAGATTTTAGTATTGATTTCACTGGTTTCCCATAATCATAAAATTTTAATGATTTTGACTAAATTCTAACTTTATTATCGGTAAAGTCATATGCACACGCAGTTTAGAACAGTTGTCAAAAATAAGCGTATCAAAATTCTTTTCGTGCTTATTTTCGTTTTGAAAGCAATGATTAGATTAATTTCAGGAAATGAATTATATTGAGGAGATATATAACAACTGGAAATTTTCTAAACAAAACACAGTAAGTTTGGTAAAAATCTTCTAAATAATCATCTCAGCCGGAGGTTTGCTACCTGTGGTATGCTATACCTTCTGTTAAGCAGTGGACGAAAGAGAAAGTAATATGAGTAATGGCGGGAAACTGAAATGAAAAAATAGAAACGAACAGAGAGAGAGAAAAAGCTTGTTTCCCCAAGTTCCTGTGAAAATTTAAGTTTACACAAGTCTAAATACATGCTAGGGAGCAATGAAAGAAAGGTACCAAGAAAAAATTTAATACCTTCCACGGGCAAATCAATTGTGAAAAGAGTTGAACTCATCTTATGCTTTTAATTAATACAGTTAGATCACATCATAAAGCGACAATACATGTAGTGAAAGTAAGTAAACAAATGAATAATAAAAGTATAGGAAAATGAAACTTCAAATGTCTTCATTTCAAATACAACGAAACAAATTTTGTTAAATATTGCAAAGACGATTAAATCTTTAAATCCAGAATAAATATATCAGCAACTTTTATCTGCATTTTTGCATAATTATATACGTTTTGGTGTACAATAAACAAAGAGGAAAATCCTCTTTCTAATTATTTAAAAATATTGAATTAATAATACACTTCAGGTAAAGCGATCATATTACAAATATACTAGTAGTTCTTTAAACAGTAAACCTCGCGTCCAAAAAAAAATTATTTGCTCTTCATCGCAGTATTTAAGTGTTTATTCTTTTTGCTTTCGAATGAGAATAATTTAAACAAGTCTTTGCTGTCAACAGTATTAACAAAATTACAGTTAGACGTCTGCTTTCAGCATTATTGATAAAATTACAATTAGATGCCTGCTTTTATCAGTATTAATAAAATTATAATTAAATGTCTACTTTTATCAGTATTACGAAAATTACATTTAAATGCCATTTGCTGTTATCGGTATTTTTGGAGGTATTATGAATGATGTTCCTTTTGGTTAAAATCGCTAAAAAAAGATCATTAAAATGGCCAATATCTTGTTCCACTAAAACTGCCTCTTACATTGGTTTTTACCTTGCCATAGCCGAAGAAAATTTAACAAGGCGTTTATTCGTGACTGTGCAACAATCAAAAGTTACAGATAAACAGACGAATTGCCAACCAGTCGAATTGAAACAGAACCTCATTTCGTTCAATCAAATAATTGAATAAAATCAATCAATGGCATTTGATGAAAGTAGTAATTTCAAGTACCATCAGGAATAACGGTTGAGGAAATAATAGCTTAACCTCTTGAGTGATTTGCCCAGTTACCATTAAGCGTATCGAATTATCGCAATTTTAAACGTGTAACTCCTTCCCGGACGTCATAATTCATTACAAAAATTACGCGTAATCCATAAACATTTCAACTATGCTTTAGATCCTCAATAGAATTAAAATGACAAAGCATTTCCGAAACAGAAAGTTTCATCTAATTAAATAATTTAGAAAACGAAACAGTTGAGGAGTCAAGAAGAAATATTGGTATAAAAATGTTTGAAGCTAAATATGCAACTAAAATATGCTCACCTGTAGATGGAAACAAACTTGATGTAATAAGTGGAAGACCAGTACTTGTGTGTGAACGATTCCTCTCATATATACTTAAGGTGCTTGTGGTATATTTTCTTACAAGTTGATTCTCAATGGTCAAAGATTAGTTTATCATATTTCTATCAGTGTATCTCTGTGTTATCAGCTTTATCGGGCATCGCAGATGACAAGAAGCGTCTTTCGATTATATCTTATCTTATCTTATCAATAACAGTACTTTATTCTTTTAATAATAACAATATCAATGATATTTTAATACTTTTGCATATTTCTATCAGTGTATCTCCGTGTTATCAGCATTGCAGATAACAACAGGCACTTTACGGTTATCCCTTATCTTATCAGTAATAGTAATTTATTCATGTAATAAAAATATCAAAATTATTTTAATTCTTTTCGTTATCTTTTCTAAAGATAAAATTTAATTCGGCTATCTTTTATATCATCAGATTATTCGCTATCTCAAAGAAATACCAACTAATTCGGAATGATTTATTTTTGCACATCATCAAATAAACTTCGGACGTTCCATTTTACATAATAACAAATCGCAATCTATAAATTCTTCTCTCTACTTTATGAAAGTAATGAATGAAAAAGTTATGTACTAAATGATTAAAATATTTTCTTTATTTTGGTTTGAAGTTTGATGAGATTTGAAGTTTGACCAAAATGAAATATACAGATATTTGTTCGACAATATTTCAATGATGAAAGTTGACTTGTATATGATCAGTAAAAGATGTAACTTGTTCACATGAGATTAATCGGCCATTAAAATTATTTTAATTTCAACCTCTAAAAGCGTTCCTAGTTGCGAATTTACATATTTCTGAGAAAAAAATGCAAATTTTACTTAAAAGAGAATGTAAAAATAATTTTATGAACTGTATGAACAAGAAATTATATTAATCTTTCACTGACTACGTCGGTCATAATTAAATCCATAACGAAAAGCTGATTGACTGGTTAGATGAGTGGTTGGATATACAGGATGCAATGTGTGGATCAGGAGAAGTTTGTCACTTCTAATGAAGTCTACGACCTCGCCAAG
>BGPR01016969.1:11525-33513 GCA_013235015.1 Araneus ventricosus
TCGCTCATCGAATACTAAGGGGCTGTCCATAAATGATGTCACACTTTTTTTCAATATTTTTGAACCCCGCCCCCCATTTGTCACAGAGTGTCACACTTTACCATACCCCCTCCCATCCTTGTCACATGTCACGCTATATTACCTAAACATATATTTTCAGTTCAGAAACAAAGCACTGCGTTATAGATCATATATCAAATTTTATTTTTAAACTTTAATTATGCGTTTTAATGACATTTGTGAGCATAGCAATAATAATGATTATATGTGTACTCATTTTGTATGAAATAAGATTAAGTTTTACAACAAAAAACCTAATTAATATACATTAGTAATAAAATATTAATATAAAAGAGCTACTGAAAACAGTAGTATTTTGGAATTTGATATATTTTGCTTTAAATCTTATCTTTACTTTATGAACACAAAATCCTCTTAAACAGATTGAATTAAAAAAAAAACGCCTCAATAAAATAAACCTGTTTGTGCTGCTACCAGTTCTTCCATTCACCCAGATGGCGAGACGTATCTTTTGTTGGGCATTTCAAAGGTGGGACAGGGGGAGGTTTTCTTCTAATGGTGAAGAATTTATGCTGCTACCATATTCTCAGAACCTACCCTGAATGCAGTTTTCGAAAAGAAAGGAATATAAGTGAGAAAAAAAATCACATGAAAGTTGTTTTAGCCCTATTTAAAAAATACCCCAAATTCTGGTAATTTCAAAATTTAATCTGCTGATTTTAAATGTTTTTATTTTATCCAAAATGTGTGTTGTCACACTTCTTGTTACCCCCTCCCTCTCCCTTGTCACAAACTGTCACAATTTCACGAACCCCCCTCCCCCCTCCAAGCTTGACATCATTTGTGGACGGCCCCTAAAGTACTTTAGTCTAGGTATGATTATTAATATCACAGAAAGAATTATTACTCTGACTTAACAATATAGCAACAATATACAACATAAACAACCATGAAAACCTTGATTTACAGTATTTAAAGGGGGAATCACTGTTAGGGTTATATTAATTTCATGTTGTAAAATTGTGCAGTTTTATCATTCACCATAAGCAGAATGAAGAAAATTCACTTACAGTAAAAATATATATGGGATAAAATAGTTTGTACAAATACAAAAAAAATCAAATCTATATATTTGCTCGTTGCAAACAGTATGCAACCTTAATCATTCGCCGAGAGCAGCGTGAAAGAGAACTCCTCTGAAGTAAAATTGGTTCTGTGATTCTATTTTTAATTATATTTACACCTTGCAAAAAGTATACAACATGATCATTCACCATAAGCAGTATGAAGAAAATTCACTTACAATAAAAATATAGCTGGGATGAACACGCTGCCGAAAAAAAAAACCGTTTCTATATATTTATAAGTTGCAAACAGTATGCAGCTTTAATCATTCTCCGAGAGCAGTGTGCAAGAGAACTTTTCTGAAGTATAATTAGTTCTCTGGTCCTTATTTGTAATTTTTATATTTACACATCCTCCCATCCCTAGGCCACCCTGATATCCTATCTGTCCTGCCTGGATTTTTTTCTTTTGGAAAAAAAAGCATCGTTTACGAGAAGCCTAACCAGCGACCAAATAACCTGTTCGTCCGAATTAGCCTCGGAGATGCACACATTCGCGAAATTCGGGGAATCATCCAACGTGTACGCGGATGGCGCCTGTATTGCTGCTGGAGCTCGCTCATTTGAGGATTTGTTGTGAAGTTTTGATAGTAAAGATTCTTTATCCTTTGTCAATCGTCTCTGCCGTGTTCTCCATCTTCATCAAGAAGGCCTCCTTTAGCAGCTTGATTTCTGACTTCACATTGTATGGTGGAAGTTTATTATTCTGGCGAATCTATCACCCCTTACAGTTTTGAGCTTCAGTTTAGTTACTCCATGTAAAAATAATGTTGTTGGCCAGATAGATCTGTGCATCCGAAACATAATATTATGTTTTAAAAAGACATCGAATAATAATGGTATTTATAAAACAAAGGAATTGAGAAAAACCTGAAAATGATAATAGCCTTATTGGTCTGACTGGAATAAAAAAGTAGTTTCTAGATATCTATACTTATAAAAGGCAATGTTTGCGTATGTGGGTGTCTGATACAGACCAATCTATCGCACTTACAGCCATGAAATTTGGCTCACAGGTAGACGTAATGGTGACTCAATGCACCTCGAAGCCAGAAATTAAAAATTTATAATCTAGAATTTTTTATTTAATGTTTTGTGTTGTTTTGGGTAATTTTTGGCTCGTTTACGGCTGTAGTATCTTTGCTGAAGATCGTTGAAAAATAATCAATTCACCATAGGATAGAAAAGACAATTTTCTTTCTAATGAAGTTTGTTTTGATTTTCCAACATAATTTACTGAATTTTGAGAATTTTTAAATAATAGTTACTTTTATGGTATTTTTTGACAAGGATTTCTTCAAATTCTCACATCTGACGTTCTAACAACTCTCTAATTTTCATTTTTTTTCAGTTTATAACTGGAATATTTCTGTCGAATTTAAAACTAGAACGGTTAAAATATCTTTTTCCATTTTTCATAAACTAATTTTTCGCTGATCAGTTCAAACAGTCTTTTTGACAGGGAGAGTTTCTCCGGACGATCCCAGGATGTATTGTTGCTTCCTCGCAAGAAGTGACGTATTATACTTTCATTCCCAGCATGCATTTCTAAAATCTGATTCCTTCCAGTGACGTCATTTCATTCGCATCATTGTCGAGAGGAAAAATAAGCGAGAAAAACAGTAATGTGTATCTTTTGTTTCGATTTTGTTTTCAAAACTTTCTCGTGTCATTGTGGGCATTTTTTCTCTATTTTGTCGAAGACCTGATTGCACGGACTGCTAGTGTCATATGAAAGATACTTGTTTCTTAAGGCGTGATTTCTTGTCAGACTGGAGTACTAAATGGAGGTAACAAAAAAGAAACATGGAAATCAATATTTTAAGTATAATGATGATAATGAATATCATATTAAGAAAAGAGAGGGAAGTATGCAAAATTACATAGTCATGTAATACAATAAGGAAATAAAACATTGTTTTCTAAAAATCCTGAGAACATTCGTGCTATTTCAGTTCCGATACATTCAACCATATGATTGGCACAGCATCGTCAAAACTTGTCCTTTCGCCACGAAATTCTAACTCACACAATTTTGTTGCACGTACGCAGTAACTGATACAATTTCATAGGAATAAGTGCTGGATTTAACTATCGTAAGTGCAAGTGAAAATTGTACCCAAGACATCGTGTCAATGTTTTAATAGTAAATCTTTATCAATGACGAAGTCAGTTTTTTAAAAATTACTTTAATAAGTAGCAAAGACATATAGTAAAATAAGCAAATAAAGCCCTGTTTTGGAAACAATGCAAAGTCTCTGTTTGTTTTACAACATGAAACATAGACCGTAAAAAATGACTAATATCTAACAGAAATTACTAAGAAAAAAAATGATAAATTTTTCACAGTACATCCACGACCGTAATATAATATGTCAACAAATATTTTTGTGTGTCAAGCTGTAAGTATCTTCGATTTCTTAAGCTGCTTTCCTTTCGTTCTTCTATTTTTGGGGGTAATCAAAAACACATCAGAGGAAGGAAAAAGGATTTGTCGAAAAAATATCTCGAAAACGTGTGAAGTAAACAATGATTTAAAAAAGAAAAGCGAAAAAAAAAACAAACTTTTCTACTCTAAGAGAAAAAATCTCTGCCAAATTAGATATATCTTTACTTCCGAGGTACAAAATGATTTTCCTTAATTTTCTAGTTATTTTCCAAGAAAATGAAACGTATTTTCTAATTATTTCATACTAAAATATTCATAGTCCTCTAGAGAATTGCTACATATAGTAATAATTTTAAAATCTTTGGATCCTTTATCTGGTCTAGAAAAGTTTCGAAGGTTAACCAAGACATATATTTCGACATTTTTACGGTAATCTCAAGCGAAGATTAATTTACAATTTAAATGACTATTCATATTGTGAAAACCAAATTTATAAATGAGATTAAATTCTGGTAATCGCTGGCTTTCAATTTTAAAAGTGATAGATAGCTTTAATATACAATGTTAATATTTAATTTATATAAAAAGTTTTTGCATTTTAAGTTTTGAAAAATGTTACATTACACATCATATAATGTAACGCGAAGCATGTAAAATAAGAAAGTATTTCACATCTTCTCTCTTCAGGGATATTCTGCAGTTTTCAAAATGTAAGATATTTTCTCGAAGTTTTAATACCTCATGTACATTAATATGCATATCATTGTATTGCACCCATAAAAAGTGCAATTTTGATATTATAATCTTTTAAAGATACTTAACTTAGATGCAGCTGTCTAAAAATACAAGAATAACAAAACCTCATTGAAATATACAGGTGTTCAAAATTAAGGGCATTTTCACTTTGGATCCATAAATCCAGAACTCTGGACATATTTTAAAGAAGCTAGGCATGCACATTGTTAAATATAAAAAATATAGAAACCATATATCTTCTCATCTTATTCCTATATGTCACAGCTATCAAAGACCTCTAGGTATTTATCAGAGCGTATATTATTGGCTATGAGATATTGCAATTTTGGTGGTTATGTTTCATTTAATGTTCAGCGATTCGAGTCAAACGAAACTCCCATCATAATGCCACTAAAACTAAATAACATAAGCCATTCAATTGTAATTTTGTGAATACTGATAAAAGCAGAGATTTGCGTAAATAATTCGCAAAATTCAATAAAGATATTTTTTTGTGGACACGAAGACTACAATATGCAGAACTACTACTGTTGAGTTAATTGTTAACAAGACAATTGACAACAGCAAATTCTCAACAAAATATAATTATCGCCAGATATATATCACATGATACTGATAAATTGCCATTTTTAAAAACTCTCTTCTTGTAAATCAAAAAATTCTATTACAGTGAAAATCTTTGTCAATCTCCTCATAGAACGTCTGAAAAACCAGAGGGAGTGGTCTCCCCTATACTTTCTTGTATACATTCTAAGTGAAGATTCGTCAAAATCTCGAGTTCGAATTTTTTTTTGACGATTGCAATACTTTCTCTCTGTATACTTCGTGTACGAGAAAGTGAAACAAACAAACAAACCTGAAATCAAATATCTGTTGCTACGTTTCAAAAAAACATTACTTTGAAGCAGGTGCGATAAAATAGGCAATACAATGAATACTAAAGCGAAAATTCTGATTTGGAATTGAATTCCCAAGAAAACAATTTATACTACCACAACCGTAACAATTGCAAAAGCGCGTAAATAAAAGATTTGCTGAAATAATGAGATCGGTTTGAATTTTATTTACAACAATAAAAAATTGTTACAATTTATGTTTTAAAACATTATTTATTGCTGTAAATAAAATTTACAACAATAACAGATTGCTACCACAACTTTGCGCATAAGAATCGGATTAAAAGAAATTGAATATGCAATTTGAACGCCCCTTTTTGACGAATTTGGCCCAAAATTTTATACGGACCTACATTCATGACGATAAAACTGTGTACCGAATTTTATCCATCTAGCTATTCAAGTTTTTGAGTTATAGCGTTCACATGACCGCGGACATACAGATAGACAGAATTCCCGTTGACGGATTTTGTCCAAAATTTGATAGAAACCTACAAATTATGTTTAAAGACCACATAACAAATTTCATCCCCGTAGCTCTAATAGTTTTCGAGTTATCGTGTTCACAGACAGACATGATTCCAAAATTGTGTTTTTCGGACTCAGGGAGGTCTAAAACGTGGAGATTTGTCAAAATCTCTAGTTCGAATTTTTTGACGATTACAATACTTTCTCTTTGTATACTTCGTATACGAGAAAGTAAAAAAGAAAATACCTTTTTGGTATCTAAAAATGAACATTTGTGGAAATTAAATCACACTCTCTTCTTTTGAAAGATCTCTGAAAGTGTATCGTATTTAGGAACTCAATCTTGTATCGTGAGAATATGTGCTGATTTCATATATTCTTCAAGCAGTAATTTGTTTCATACTACATATTAAAAACGTTCCTGACAGAATCTCTGAAAAGATATTCAGCCAATGATAAAGTAACAGTAATTATATCCGTGCAAGATGTGAAAAATAAGAAATGACTAAGTGTTAATTTGCACATAACACCTGCTTTCACAGATCAAAAAAGTTTAATGTGATTAAGCTTAATTTGATCGCACTAATTAATGATAATGGGACACATTAATCACGAAAATTAATTTATGTCTGTTGTAGGCTGTTTTCTTACATTATTAATATACATGTACTTTGGATTATTATCAATAATTAATTCAAATAACGTTTTGTGTTTATTCAATTTGCTTTGAAGTATAAGCCAAGAATTTAAGTAAATGATTCTCAGAAATATGGCCACAGAAAATTCAGAACCTGAAAACTCCTTACCTTATCTTTAACCCATTTTAATAAAACTGCTACAGTGAATTGAAACCAAACAAGTTTCCGTTGTGAGGATATAATAGAACATTTTTTTTGTTATTTACTTTAAAACAAAGTAAGGGCTATTAAATATTTTAACAAAATAAAATTAACTAATTCATTATAACTAAGTCTAAGCACTTGCAATGGCGGCGATTGGGGAAAAAAGTGAGGGGGCAAAAAATTATTCACCTGAAAATTCCCCGGAGTATAGGGGAAAGACATTAAAAGTTAAAAATTCTTTTGCAAAATTAACTAGATCTCCCGAACACTACTGTTTTTCCCATAATTCCTAGTTTAAGGCAGCTAAAATGAAATAAAAATTTGATTTTTCCTCTTTATGGCCCAAATATTTAACTCTATCGATACGGGATCGTCACAAACGTCCCTTCAAGCAAAAGACGGTGCACGTCGAAATATCACTGTAAAGTTTCCACCCCTTTTGTTAATTGTGATTGATTTCACCTCTGCAGCTCGCGCTTTCTTCGTTAGAGTGGCTTTCCCAGAAATGTTTGGGGAACAGGAGAGGGTTCCTTAGAATTCGGAGAGTGCCTGCTGTCATTGAGGTTTTTGAGAGGGGAAGTGAATTTTCCTTATCTTTGAAAGAGAGATTCAGATCTTCCCATATTTTGAGGTCTCTCTATTCCAATAGTCTTAGGAATCAGAAGGTTAATAGATTTGAAGTTAAGATACCAGTCCATTCCAGGAGATGGTCCAAATTCTGCAACTCTCCCTTGTATTGTTCTTAAGATTTCATATTTTTAAATTTTAAGAAGCATATTCAACGTCAAATATGGTGTAAAGAAATTTGTTTTCACATTCTGAAAAAAATTGAAACATTCTTTATAAAATTGTTTCATAGCTTTAAAAAATAAATGATTAAAAATATGCCACCAGTATAGAATAAGAAATCTTTTTTTCAAAAATAGACTTTTATTCAAAGATTTCACAAAATAATACACAAATTCATTTCATTTATTGCACAAGAAATTTCCATTTATTAGATATGACGATAACAACAAATTTAAGAAACCCTTTCTACACATTTCCCCCTAAAATCTGGAAATCTTTGCACTATACCCTATCGTGTTTGTTTTAAATTGAATTCTAAAATACTCATTTAACTACTTACTATGTCTTTAAAATTTATCAAATAAAAGGATTGTAAACACTTTTGAATTTTTTGATAAACATGAGGGATTAAATTTTCGTCACGATGTTTTGTATGCTTGGGAATATTTAAGAAGAATTCTCTTAATTTGTCTTCTGCCCTCGTGTTGTAGGAGATTCTGACTTAGAAAGATGATAATTTCTTTGAAGAGCTTAGATAAATGATTTTATAAGACTGCTTTTCTATTTTTATTATCTGTAGATTTTCTGAACATTTCACTTTGCATTGTTGAGCAATATTCAGAAATACAGCTCGAGATTCTGACTTAGAACGAAAATGATAGCTTTTTTGAAGAGTTTAGATAAATGATTTCATAAAACTGCTTTTCCTATTTTTATTATCGTTAGATTTTCTGAACATTTCCCTTTGGATTGTTGAGCAATATTCAGAAATACAGCTCGAGATTCTGACTTAGAACGAAAATGATAGTTTTTTTGAAGAGTTTAGATAAATGATTTCATAAAACTGCTTTTCCTATTTTTATTATCGTTAGATTTTCTGAACATTCCACTTTGCATTGTTGAGCAATATTCAGAAATACAGCTCGAGATTCTGACTTAGAACGAAAATGATAGCTTTTTTGAAGAGTTTAGATAAATGATTTCATAAAACTGCTTTTTCTATTTTGATTATCTGTAGATTTTCTGAGCATTTCCCTTTGTATTGTTGAGCGATATTCAGAAATACAGAAAAAGACGCTGGATAAAAAATTTTGAACAAGAAAATTCCTGTTTTCTATTTTCCAGTTTCAAGAAACATAACGTTGCTATTTATCACAATTGCTTTCACAATCGATTTCAGAATCTTGGAAGGGGGAGAACAAAACAGATTTTTTCTTCAAGCATGAAAATTTCTAGAGCCGGGAAATAATGACCGTCTCAGATTGATGCTGTCAAAGCCGTGGAAGGACACGAAATGACACATTATCGATGGTCAAGGCCGGCCCTGCTTAAACAAACGGCTTATCGACTTAAAAGGCGATTGATATCGTGGACTTTGAAGAACAATTTTGTGCCGACACAGAGCTGATGATTCACATTTCAAAGAATATTTGTCAAACACTTGGCCATTAGTACAAGATTTCTTTATTGGGGTACGTCCAGCTTCGCAGAGGAGATACACCTGAAAAACAATTACATTTGATATAGTTTTTTTATTATTTCTTCTGGTCAAATAGAAATAAGGGTTGTTCAATAATTCCCCGGCAACCCATAAAATAACTGTAAATAATTCTGTCAACCATAAATATAACACTGCTGGAAAGATAGATAGGTTGATGACAATAGATTATAACTTACTCTACAGTCTGTGTCCACATCGATAAATATAGCGTTTGTCGTTTGAGGACATGTAATAGGATTCAAGAGAACTCGTGATGAAATCCAGACACCTGTAAATTAAAAGAAAAATAAAACAACCACCAGACCATTGCTTAATGATGTTGATAACATTATAGTATGCAAACAATCAATAAGAAAAAATAAAGCCAAATTTAAAAAACGTTATTTATAGAAGAAAGCAAAAGTTAAAACTGGAACAAGAAAAAATTTTTTATTATCATACAATAAAATTAAAAGAATAAAATAATTTAATTGTAAAAAGAAATGAAGTTAGAAAAATTACGATAATGTTTATTATGCGCACCATTGCAGCAGCAAAACAAAAAACAGAGAACAATAGACAGATATACAAATAAAGCCAAAATTTTTAAAAAAGTAATACAAGCAATCCTAGAGTAATTTGAAGTAAACGAAAAGCAAACAACAAAACAAGGAATCCATTCTAGTTCACTTTTTCAAGGGCTAAGAACTATTCGAAATGGATTCAAAAGAATATTTAGGGAATTTTCTGTAAGCAGCAGGCCTATTTTAGGCTAAGACAGAGCTTCTCATAGCCCGAACTTCCCAAAACAGAGAAACCAGGTAGCAAATCCACAAGAACATACATCAAAAGAAAAAGGAAAAATATTAAAAATAATGTTGATAACATTATTATTCTTTCAGAAATGAAATATTTGAATAATATTATTTTAAAAAATGCTCGTAATTTTATGCAAAAAATTTTAGAAATCTATTTATATTTGTAACCGCACTGTTTTCTGAGCTCGCCACCTAGCGGCCGTTGGAGGAGACGGCAGTCCATGATCTGGACTGGACGAGTAAACATGGTGTTCTCCCCCGAGTGATTGTTTATTTTATATGTAATGAAGTGTTTTGTCCTCAATGTTTGTCCCTGTATGTTGTCTTCTTTTGCGTTTAAGTAAAAGTATCTAAATGAATCAATACCACTTTCTTTGATGGCTACTGTTATTCCTAACAGAAATAAGATTTTGGCGTACCAAAAAGGTTACATATTCAATTTAGTTTTTATAGAACGTCATTGAATATTTTTCGATTAATTTTAATTTTATTGATAGAAATTTAATTGAACATTGAAAATTTTTGTTATTTTTATTCCTATAAAATGGATTTGTTGTATGTACACGTGGTTTCTACATTACAAACTGTTGTTTTTTCCATAATTTCTAAATTTCTGACATAGGCATAACATTTCTAATGAATCACCCAATTCCCTGCTTAAACCTATTATTTATGCTTTTCCTATCGCATAAAGTGTTAATAGAAATTTCATTGCAGTTCCAGGTCACTATAAATATCATAAATATTTTCAACAAATTGCAGGTGTCCTAATAATATAATGGAGATGTTTTAAAATAACTAGAAGTAAAATTATGAATCTGAAATTATATATGCTTTAGATATTATTTGTATATACTGTTTTTAATACCCATTGAAGACCCAATCTATCATAGAACGAACTAGTTATTTCGGGTTAGATAGAAGTAGTTAGTAGTTATTTCTCACGGCAAGACATCCGTAATTTCTATAACTACATTGCTTTGCTTTTTTACAAATAATTTGAATTACATTTAAAATACAAATGAACAATACATCATAATTCAAGGACTTACCATCAGCATTTAATAGTTCAGGCTTCTCGTCAACTGTCAATGGCCGAAGTGCTATAGTGGAAAGAAACGGAATTGTAAAACATGTCAATCTGCATGCTTTTAAAGCAAATCATTTCCCAATTTTATACACTTTTATTAACTTGTATAGTTTCATGCTTGTAAAGATGGAAATTTGTAATTGATTTTACACTCTTCCTCATGTACCAGAGGATTGGATTTTTGTACGTTTGTGTATTCTCGATGACAATACATTATCTTAATTTTTTCGGAACTTAATAATCAGTTAGTCATAACTTAAATTAAATTTGGTCACGTGCCAAGGACGCGACCTGATAATGAGTTTGAGAAACAGCAGAATTCAAGAATGAGAACTGGAAAATAATTAAAATAAAAATATGCAATTAAATACAATAATTAAAGAGTATTTTAAAAGTTGGTTTTAATTGATTTATTTTTTATATGTAGCACACTTATTTTTCAACATCTCCATTTTATTAAACCGTACAAAACCTTAATGGAGTAAGAAGTGCAAATATTTCCTAATTGAAAATAAAAGCACTTCAATTCATCTGAAGTTTTAGATTTCATGTTAAAATGGAAATATATTTTGGCTGCATAAATATGTTGAAATTAAGTTTTGATTTATTTGGTGCATGTTATGTCAAAGATGAGATGGTAGGAAAAAATTCTCATATAATTTCTAAAATGTTATTTAAGACCTTTTCCTAGCTAGATCAACACACAAAATAAGAATTTTAAATTAAAAATATGTGGGACTTAGGTAGTTTTTGAAGTTTTAGGCAAAGTTGGATTTCGAAAACATGTGTTCATTTCTTAAAAGTGATTTGTACGGAATGTTAAACTATTGGTTTAAAGATTAGATTTCAAAGGTTATCTTATTATAGACGCAAACTTATAGTTTCCACTAACCAAAACCAATAAAACACCAAATTTACAAAACATTATACCTCTTAAAATCCTAGTTATTTGTGAGTTATGAATATTAATAATGATTTCCAGTTCCTTTTTCTAAGAAATGGATATTAAATTTTTTCTCTTAGGGGAAGAGATATTTCAATATGCAATTCGAAAAATAGCTGTAATAATAAATACTTTTAAAACTTGTTATATCACTGTACGGGAATGTATAACCGACAGAGAATTCTAGTAAGTTACAAAGCCAAAAGAATTAAACAACTCATTTTAAGATGTTGGAAAAAAGTATAATTTTTTTGCTCGCTGACAGGACTAGGAGAAACAATATTTGAGACAACAATATTGCCCTATTTTGCAGAGCTCGTCAAATGAAAAATATGATATAAAAATGATGAATTCTTACTCATATTTATTTATCTATACAATAAGACTTATAATTTGTCATTTTCAATTTTGTGCAAAATCCTTCTAAAAATTTATTTTTCTTTGCATATAACCTACAAATAAAGCAGATGAGCTCTGAATCTTGCGTATAATATTGGGTTCCGTTGGAATAAAGTGTAATTATAAACAGGAACCGTAGAAAAATATCTGACTTTCCATCTAAAACAATGATTCATGTTTTTTTCACACTTTCATTTGTTTGAAAAATATTACTCAGATACATCATGCCTAAATTTAGGTAAAAGGAATCAAAATATTTCTTCTATTTTGCAAATAAGCCCAACACTACATATAAATTGTGAAGATTATAAAATGTAATGGATTTCTTTCGAACATCAATTGATTTATGGAAAGTTCTTCTATTGAATAAGCTGAATTTTTGTCATTAAAGCAATTATGGACATAAAAATGTATCAAAGAACGAATAAATATATTGTGAAACATTTTACTTTTATTTTGTGAATTATTGAAAATTTTCTTCTGCAGCTCACATTCATTGTTTTCAATTTAAATTTAACATTGTATTTCATAGCAAACACTTTTCTACGATCGTTAACTACAATTTCATCTATAAAAATGCAAGCAATATTACTACCATATTGAATTGCATGTTAATCCTTGATATAATTTACTCTATTCTAATACTTCACTAAATATTATGGAATTCAAATCTTTCCACTCAAAGACTTAAAATGATAACTATTTTATATTATATTATACATTTTATCAAAACTTTTTATTAAGTATAAATATATATTTTATTTCTAATATATATTTCATTGTTAAATTCTAAAAATATATAAATTATAAAATTTTTAACCATTTCATTTGTCAAGTTTTTTATTTGCTTGAGTTATGGATCAAGTTTCACAATTAATGTATACGAATAATATGAAGGGAACGAGGCTTACTTTGAAATGGAAAAGAAGTTGCTGAACAACTTGGCAATGAAAATGCTGCTGCTAAACAGCACAATAAAATGAGAGTCAGCAATTGCATTTTACTCCTATTCTGGTGCTTTCTCTGAAATAAAATGATGCATATACAAATTCATTATGATCTTTTATAAAAACATAAAATATTTGGCATTGTTCACGTGGGAAACGCATTTTCATCAAAAATGTTTTGGCGTAAATCTTTTGAATATAATCTACTAGAGAGAAAAGGAAATATATATTTTTCCAATCATGAATAATGCAAATTTGTAGTAATTTTGAAAGTCTAACACAAAAGATTCTGCAAAGCTTTCAAATTCAACAATAGAAGTGAGAATCCATATAAAAATATTGAGTAATGGATGATATCTGTCCATTTAAATGTTCAGAGCAACTATTTTGAAATAAATTTACAGAATCTTCGTTACGTATATTAAATATCCGTAGGAAGAAACTAAGAATTAAAATTTCTCAGCGAATCTTTTGAATGAGAATCACGGGCCAGAATGATCCTGTAGCAGTGTCTCCGCTTCGGAACCAGAGTTTCAAAGTTTAGTTTAGTTCAGTTATTTTAACGTCTGGTTTTGAAGCAACACGAGGGCTATTTTGGGACGGACCTCTAAGATTGAATCGTGGTTAGATGACGAAACTCTCAATGACATTTTAACATCCTAACACCCTTTTGCGTACAAAATTTCAGAATAAGTATTGTGCAATAAGCTTAAACAATCTTAATAATATTTTTTTAATTACATAAAAAATGCAAGGATATTAGATTTACCAACCAATCTTTTTATTGATATTCACGGGCCACGGTGGTCTTGTTGCACAGTCTCGGCTTTAGAACAAGAATGCCAAAGAAGGGATTCTAGTAAAATCCACTGTGAATGGGTGATGTTACACCCACGTAGCACATGATATTGTCTTATATCATAAAATTCGAGAAAGTAATATTATACAATATTTTTCCCAATATTGAAACAGTGTAAAACGTAAGACTTTTTCAATACTGTACAATGTTTTTTTCATAATATTGCATAATGTCATTTAATACTGTATAATATTATACCATATTGAATAATATTGTACTATACTGAATAATATTATATAATATTGCATAATATAACATTATAGTGAATATTTTAAAAATACATTTTAGAAGCATGAAAAAATGTTAATCACTTAATTTCAATGTGCTGAACTTATGGGTAACACTTTACGATTTTTTGAACAACTCTACTTACAGTGATCTTTGAACCAGGAACCTTACCTCTGAACCAGCTAGACTTACATCAGCGAGCGTAAATGACGATAATAAAATGTAGTTACAAAGTTCGGATCTCTACGAAATTTCATGTTCATTCACAATTAATCTGAATAGTTTTCTTAGTTAAATTATCTTTTATCGTTACAATTTCGAGTTTAAAATGAAATTAGAAGTCAAAGAGGAAGCAATTTTAGCTCTTATATCTAAGTTTGCTAATTTAATAAATTAAAAGGCAATAAGGTTTAAAAGTAATTATAATAATATGTTTGAAAGGTTTTAAAATAATTTTAAAATTTATTTATTCCTCTTTCATTGTAATACGAGAGGCCTTTAACATTTATAATTATAGTATTGATTGAAAATCAAATACAAGATTCGCAACAAAAAATCACGAGCATATTTTGACGATGAGAATAACACTCACTTTTTTTTCACAGAACAAATAGATAAGCCAAATGTGAGAGCTGTTTTATGGTTAACTTCATTAGCTGAATCCGGCCCGACTTTTATATACAGTAAAACAAAATGACTATGTAAACATTATTATTCAAATGAACATTTTTTAAATACTTTTTCACAAATATCATTCAATACTGTTTAATAAAGTGTTATTTTATTTTCATGCTTCCATCTGTCGAGCATAAGAAAAACTTCACCTTAAAATATTGATCAATGCAGATTATTGTAAAAATCAAAATATCATGTGCATTGTATTGTATAGTATGATATAATATTCAGCATCTTAAAGAATAATTGTTCCAGTGGTGTTTTTGTAATAAAACCTCCAATCGAGTGATATCCTGAGTTAAAATGAAGATTTTTATAAATAAACATTGTTTTTATATTATTTGTGAAATTTTTTTATCTCGGAAATACTGATACGTACAATACAATACTTTATTACAGTATTCGGTGTTCATAATATAGTATAACATTGTGCAAATATTATATAATATTTCTGAGCTACCTAGGAATCGGTTGTTACATACTCCCACGGGTGTGAAAGTTTAAAGAGAAAGTTCCAGCTCGGGTGTCGTCCGCATCATATCTTCGAAATTAAGAGATCAGCGCAAACAACAGACCTCGTCCAGTTTCAAGAGGTGATCAGGAGTTGTAATTTTAAGAAGGTTATTCTATTTCACTTATTAAAACAGCTATCCATGTGTTCACATGCATCTTATCTGAAAGTTTAAATACTCGCCTTAAAAAATTATGTTTGGTAGTTTTGCTTTAATACCAAATATATTTATTTTTTATTAATGATTGAATATCGGCTATAGTATTCTTTTCTTTCTGGTAAGAAAATGCTTGAAACACTAGAAAACAACCTCATTTTACGAGAAAGATTTCAAAGTCGGCGATCAGGGATTTATTTATAACATAAATATCTTCTTACTGATGTGTGTTTGGTAGGAATCCCCCCCAGATAGCAATTTTATTTTGCAGCAAAGTTGCAGCAATCTTGAAACAAATTTGACACGGCAAGAGTGCAAGCTTGAAACAAGTTAACGCAAGAGAGTTAGTCACCACGCGCCAAAAATTGTTACAAGCTTGCCGTGTGAAACTCATTGCAGCATATAACAAAGTACGAAGACAACCTTGGTTTCGAAGCCCCGACATACCGCTTGCTAAAGCTGTCGTCCTAACCAGCCTGAGCCAGCTAGACTCTGAGAGGAGAAGATATATTGCTCTAATAGATCGTGCATCTAGGAGTTATTTTAAACTGTTTTCTTGATTTCATTAATATTTTGAACTTTGAATTGAGAATTTGATTTGAAGTCAAAGAAAGAGCACTTTTCGCTAATAACTACGTTTTGCTAGTAGTCTCCAATTCATATACAAGAATTCCCCCAGCAGATCCTGGTTACCTTCTACACAGGATTCTTTACTCTAAGATGTCAAACACGTCATTTAAATGGCGATTCTTAGTATTATACCATTGACATATGCCCAAAATTAATGGATATTCTCAGATAGGTTTTCACATATGGTAAGAATAACCAAAAGCATGTATATACGCAGGGTGAGTTTTAATTAACCTTCAACTTTGAACTAATAACTTTTCAGAGCCTCACGAGATGTCGCCACAAATGCTTGAAATGAGAGGAGGTCATACAAAAAGTAAATTGTTTAACAGCACATGCGCCCTTGCTCAATATGGCTTCTAAACTGCCATATTGTTTAGAAACGGATTCGGAAATCCTCTGCGCTTTTGCGCCAGCGCCCGGAGGAGTTATTTTCATCCAAATAGGGGGAAAGTGAAGAATGGAAGAGTGATGTTTATATCTTACTGAGCGTGATCTAACAAATAACTCCAGAAATGCGCTTATATGACTCATTGCCTGACACCCCTTTCCGGTGTAAAATCGTCCAAAAGTGGTAGATTCGGAATCCGTTGATGAACAGTATTTAACTAAAGATCAAAATTAACTCTTAAAAAGTATGAAAATTCACTACTATTTCTACAAAAGTGGTTTTAAACATCAAAAAAAAAATGTCAATCTTAGGCTTCTAGCGTAAAGCATCCGATATGAACATTTGAAAGTTTTGGGCATGTCAAGTTAATTTCAAAGGAAGGATGTTTTTCACAAGTCTGCGTGGTTGTGTTAACTCTCAAAATTCTCGTTATGAAAACGTTATCCATTAAATTGCTTTTAGAAGTTCTTTTGAATAAAGGAAAAGCTATAGCATTACTTATAATGACTCAAAAAGTGAGGCTATATCTTTTGTATCCTAATATGACTAATAAATATGTGACAAAAGTGGAAATATTAAAAAAG
Organism: Araneus ventricosus; assembly: GCA_013235015.1. Taxonomy (NCBI): domain Eukaryota; kingdom Metazoa; phylum Arthropoda; class Arachnida; order Araneae; family Araneidae; genus Araneus; species Araneus ventricosus. The sequence goes on from BGPR01016969.1 coordinate 28,523, forward strand.
AATTCGAAAAGTTAAAATTCTCAGAAATTTTGTTGATTCAATCTCTTTGTCAATAATCAATAACACAGTGGATTTTGAGCATATCAAAAGGAAATTTCATTAATAAGCACACAGACACTATATTTCTATTGCACAAAACTTAAATTTTAATTCTGATAAACCAAGGATATTTAGAGTAGATTTTTATAGGAAAGAAATTAATTATTAACTTAATTCATTTATTTAAAAATTTATATTATAAAAACTTCGAATCCTCAGATATCTGAAATCTTTGAATTGCATAAAACGGTGAAAATAATAACATTAACAGCTTCAAATCTAATGGAGTAAATAAATATATTTACCTGTTACAATATGACGTTAGTTTAAACTAAGTCACCGAAATTCGGTTTTCTGCATGTTTTTGTGAACATCTAAACCTTGTGCTTCAAACGTCTAGTATTTATACTGTCAACAGCGACGTAAGATGTATAAAGATTAATCAACTTTTGTTCAGTCTGGCTGTTATCAATCTTCCTTTGAGTAAGAGGAATGCAGGAAAACATAAATAACATTCTTGATATACTATCTTGTAATTCTAAGACCCTTTTATAAGCAATAACCAACTGCCTCAGATAGTTTCGGTTTTTCGACATACTTTGAGTATCAGAATGAAGATAAGGGAAGAAAAGTTTTAGTGGAAAAAATAAAATTTTTCTAAGGAAAAAGTTTATCTGTAATGGAAATGTCAGGCCCAAAATTTTTCTAAGGAAAAAGTTTATCTGTAATGGAAATGTCAGGCCACATATTTTTGGCCTGTGTCATAAAGTGAAAAACAAATACAGGAAAAGTTTTGTTTTCGCGTTGGCATGTTTTCGTGCCCTCACATTTTTGTTAATCCATTCCAGAGGAAGATACCTCACCGAAGATTGTTTTGAAAGCCTATAAAAACGAATGACTTAAAAGAAGAATGAGACGTTGATGTTTTTTTTTTCAGCTTAGTTTGTAGTTAAAACAGTTTTTCCCAACTTTTTTTTTGCAATGCCCCACCTAAGCCTATCTAAAATTATGATGCCCCGTATGTAACAAGTTCATATTTTTTTAATATTCAAACATTGAATTGTTTACTGAAGAAACTTAAAAGATAGAATTTAGGAAGAAATCACTATGAAATTGTTGAGACACACAGTAAGTAAATTTTCAAAGAAGAACTGAAAAACATTTTTGAAGAAATAAAATTCAAGTACAGGTTTTTGTGCTCTCACTTTTTTGTTAATCCATTCCAGAGTAACATACCTCTCCGAAGATTGTTTCGAAAGGCCATAAAAACGAATGACTTAAAAGAGGAATGAGACGTAGAAAAAATGTTTTATTCAGCTTAGGTTTTAGTTAAAGCTGTGTTTCTCAATTTTTTTTTCTTTTCTGCATTGCCCCACCTAAGCCTATATAAAATTCTCATGCCCCCTATGTAACAAGTACACAACTTTTTTAATGTTTAAACATTGAATTGTTTACTGAAGAAAGTAAAAGATAGAATTAAGAAAGAAATCACTAAGAAATTGTTGAGACACACAGTAAGTAAACTTTCAAAGAAGAACATTTTTGAAGAAATGAAATTCAAGTGCGAAATAATTGGCGTGTTTATGTGCCCTCATTTTTTTGGTAATCAAATCCAGAGTAATATACCTCTTCGAAGATTGTTTTGAAAGCGCATAAAAACGTATGACTTAAAAGAGGAATGAAACCTTGAAAAAATGTTTTATTCAACTTAGGTTTTAGTTAAAACAGTGTTTCACAAACTTTTTTCTTTGTCATGACCCATCTAAGCTTCTCTAAAATTCGTATGCCCCCTACGTAACAAGAACATATTTTTTAAATATTCAAACATTGAATTGTTTACTGAAGAAACTTAAAAGATAGAATTTAGGAAGAAATCACTAGAGAATTGTTGAGACACATAGTAAATAAATTTTCAAAGAAGAACTGAAGAACATTTTTGAAGAAATGAATTCAAGTGCGAAATAATTTGAATTAGAGATTTTTCTATGTTATTTTAATTATTACTAATTATTTACTATTTAAATTTACTGAGACTTTTGCGATTGATGGTTTTTGCAAAGAGATTTTAAATAAGGTTCCAATTTAATTAGCTCCAGTCTGAAGTCTTCCCGTTGTGCCTTATTAAGCCGATTTTTTATTTTCCATTCTCGAATTGTGCCCTTTAACAATTAAATTGTCCACGGGCCACACGTTTGGAAACATTGAGGTAAAAATTCGCACGTACAAAAATGATATACAGTTCTGTTCAAAATTATTAGAACTAACTGCTAAAATCTCATCTTTTGTTCATAAAATTTTAAAAACTTGATAATTTGCTACTTTGTTCTGATTTTATACTATCTTATTTCATCCTCCATAAATGCATTTAGGGGTTTTAGTTTATTTTATGAAACATTACTACTTCTTGGAAAGAATTATTGTTCTAAACAGTATATTCTAGCTGCACAAAATTATTCGACCGACTGATGAAGGATGTATTTAAGTGAGTACGAATTGGATTTGTTTTTATTTTGGTAAGTTTTTTTAAAATTTTAACAGGTTAATTTATTTGGCTATTTATTTTTTTGGTCTATGAAGCAGCCAAGCCAACAGATAAGCTCGTGCGCTAAAAGATTTCTTTTGATATTCGCCAGAGCAGCAATGAAGATCGAAAAGATGGGGTATCATATGGAAACCTACCAAAAAAGTATAAATTGTTGATGTGGGATACCTACTATTTATGAAAGAAGTATAAGACGACAGGATCCATCGAAAAGAAGAGAGGGCGAGACAGAAAACCAAAAACAAGTACAAAGGAAGAATATGAATGCAAGATTTGCACAAATAAAAAACAATACATCGTGCCGAGATATTGTGTAAGGCTTGAAATTGAATGCGTCTGCTCTAACAATTTGCCTTATAATCAAAAACTCAGAGTTGATAAGCTGAATCCATAAAAATAAGACTATATAATAGATAGACTACTCAATAGATCTCAAAGAAAACCATGGCAATACGCTTGGCCTTTGCAGAAGAGCATATTTTGAATGTTTCACAATTCTGGGATAGTGTTTTATGGCCATACCAACAGTAAACATGATCTTTTTGCATCAACAAAATGCAAAAGAATGTGGGAACGATCAGGTGAGGCACTTAAAATGATGAATTCCCCAGAGAGAGTAAAACACTGAGGCAGAAAAGTGTTGATATGGGGTTGTTTCCCTCTAAAGGTATTAATGAAATTCTGATGATAAACGGTAAAATTATGTGCGTTGATCTAATGTCCCAAAATCTGAAGAAATCCATCAGAAATTTGAGTGTGTGTTGGCGTTATATATTTCAACGAGATATTACCTAAAACGCATGTCAACGACTTCCAAAGATTATTTCTCAAAAAACGAGAGAAAATACTGGATTGGCCACTAAGAAGCTCATAATTTATCCCCGTCTAAAATTTATGGTCTGTTTTTTTGAATCAGAAATTACCTTCTGAAGAGAGAAAAAATAAAAAAAATATTTTTTGAGACAATCAAAAATGAATGAGTATCAACCTAGAAACTGGTTGATAGCCTGAATTAAAGAATAAAAGAAGTGACTGTGGCCAAAGAAGTCCCATATAAACATTAAACACCGTTGTTTTATTTTTAAAAATTATTAGGTCATTTTTTGTTATAAGTTTTTGAGCGTTCGAAAAATTGTGAACAGCACATAATTTAGAGTTACAGTGGAATCTCCCTATAACGAAATCACTTGGTTCCAGTTGAAAAATTCGCTATAGAGAAAATTTCGTTATAGGGAGATTAGAGATTTTTGCAGTTATTTAAGTAGATGTTATAAACCTCTTAGTATGTGCGATAAGTTCAAAAATATTTAATTATGACTTTCAATTAAAAATGAAGTAATATTTATTATAAATTTATTAAAATTATACTAATTTTATTGTATAAATAAAATGCTCAAAAGTGAAGACAATTCACTAATTTAGAGAATAATATGTACTAGTACGGAGAAACATAAAAATGCGTATTGTCACATCCATTTGCTGTTTCCATCCCCACTCCACCCCGATTCTTGGAATCTTGACCAGTAGAAATGTTGCTCCCTCTGTAGAAACCCATGTGCCCACAACTGCATTACCCTTCACATAGCATTCTATTGTTATGTGTTATCGCTGGAATGAACAACGCGAGTGGTTTCAGAAACAGGCACTTGTGAGTGATTTGTTTGCCCAGAAATTAGCAACTTTCTTCAAAAATGACAAAAATTGAAAAGATAAAGGTCTGAAAAAATTCGTTATAGGGAGACAACCACTTCGTTATATGGAGAATATTTTGAATGTTATTGAACATTCCTATTAAAAATTTCGTTATAGGGAGAAATTCACTGTAGGGAGACTTCGTTGTAGAGAGACTCTACTGTTTATGGAAATACTCCAATTGTGACATATTTTGCGATAAATTTTGAGTTATTTGAAATTTTTTTCTAATGAATGCGATTGAATTAATAATAAAATTAATATATTTGAGATATAAATAAATAAATATATTTTTGTCATAAAAAGTGTACAATTTTCTATAACGTTCTAATAATTTTGAACAGCACCGTATCAAGAAAAAATGTTCAAAATACACGAAATTCAGCATTTTCTTATGCTCGCCACATTATTACATGAAAAAATTAACTTTAATTTGTGCAATAATTATATATTTTTTTATCATAAATATTTTAAGTACGATTAATACTCGCGATTTCTAATTATCAGAAAAAATTAAAAACATTTCAATTAGTTTATAGCAATAAAGAATTACGCAAAAACAGACGGAACATTTAGTGATTGTCTGAATGCAGGAAAATTGCTTCAATCTTTCGTTAATAGGCTATATTTAAATTCCTCGTTGTATGTGTATTTATCTTAAAGTAACTGCTTTGGAGTTATACTCACAGACATGAAAAAAAAAAAAAAAAAAAAAAAA
>BGPR01016970.1:0-17207 GCA_013235015.1 Araneus ventricosus
TTGGAGCTTTCATCAGAATTGCTGATCCACTTGAACAGGGATTCTTACCTTTAGCTTATGTGAGGACGAAATCTCAAATGTTCTTTTAAGGTGAGGTGTTTTGAGAAAGAAATACAAAGATCTCTCCATATCTTGCCTTAAGTAAATTATCAAAAATTATTCCCTTGAAACTTGGCACACTGCAAAAAAAATCCCGTAAAATTTACGGTTTTAAACTGGCAGCTGGGTTGGTTGTGCAAAACCGTAAAAGTTACGAAGTAAATCCGTAGGCAAAACGGTTTTTTACCATACAGGAACAAGTTTTTCCTGTAAAAGTTACGAAGTAAATCCGTAGTCACAACGGTTTTTTACCGTATGAAATCAAGTTTTCTCCGTAAAAATTAAGTCATCCAAGTAAGTGACGTCATCGACTGAGTTGAGTTGTTTTTCTCCTTCTGTTCGAGTTGAGTTGAAATGTGCTTATGTGTATTATCAATTACGAATATTAATTAATCAAGGCTTAATTATTAATTTCAATTTGTTTAATTAATATAATTTTTAATTGAACTTACTTGGACGATTTCGATGCAAGATGGTGACAAAACTTCTAACTCCTCCGAGCCGGGGATCAAAACCGTGTTCATAGAAATAAAAGGAGTCGCTCTAACCACTAGACCACCAGAGACTTCATAAAATAAAGAAAAATAATCTATTTGAGTTTTAAAGTCATTATAGCTCTAGTGGCGCCACCTAGTGGTGTAAAAATCAACTATTACCAGAACACGTGTTTTAAGGTTAGATGGAACTCTATTAAAAACATGAAATGAATGCAATAAAATTACAGTTAAGAAAAGGGAAAGTTATCGTACGGAAAGCAATACCGTATGACGAAAAATAGAATTTGAACTGACGGTTTTAAACCGCTTATGGCTGGAGCGAAAAACGGTGAAAAACCCTTTTGTCAACAAAACAGCTTTAAACCGTCAAATATACGGAAAAAGTCCGGGAAAAAAACGGATATTTTTTACAGTGCAGGATACACGGAAATGTTCGGAAACTGGACGTCGAACTTTCCTATTCGTATCCCAGCTAACATTAATCGAGCTTCATACAATTCAGAAATCAATCTTTATGTCTCAGTACATGAGGCCTTTGTGAAGTATCTCCACAGATTCGGTTTATATTTACATTATCGTTGCAACGGCTGTAAAACTAAGTATTCCCGCCATGTGTGTGTTATATTTTGACGCCGCGGGAACACTGACAGCCAGTACTTAAAAAAAACTAATCTTTTAAATAATAATAATCTTCCATTACGGAATGGACCGAAGAATTTTGGCTGCTTGCACACGAAAAAATTTCATCTTAATAAGCCAGCAGATAAATTTAAAAGAGAATGGATCAAAAATTTACTCTTTAATAAAAATTGAACTTTTTAAATTCGGGAGATTTTTGAAATCAATCATTCCACATGTAGCAAAGTAAATAACTCACCAAACTTCTATTTTTTCCTTTCTAAATTTCAATACAGGCTTCTTTTCTACTTTTTGTGATTCTGTCGCTCCTCACTTCTAATGGATGGGATTATATATGCTACTTACTTATGATTATCTTTTTCTCATATTTTTGTAATATTACGTATATTTTTAAAATTTATTTATTTTTGTTATATTTTTATGTTTGTTATTATTAGTGTTTATTTATTGATTTATAAACTATCCTAATTTGTACCCTTTCATTAAAATTTTATAAAGAAACTCATTCAACTAATTTTTTAAATAAGTTCTTCAGTTTTCCTATTTTGTATACAAAATTCCGTGCGCACATAGTGTAGCGAAAAAAGTATTCATTCACAGAGAGGATCACGGAATATTTCTTTACCTGAAATGCGATTGCAAGAGGAAAAAGTGCCAGAAGTTCTGTCCTCAATCAATCTATAGGTTTAAGTCAATATCTCTTAACCTGACTACCTTGTGCGTGTACTCCCTTGGAATGCACGTTAAGTTCTCGAAGGATACGAGAAAAACTATTGGCAATGGTAAGCATTTCAGTACAGTTGAAAATGTTATAAAACAGTACTTGGTGTGGCAATGGCAAGCATTTCAGTACAGTTTAAAATGTTATAAAACAATACTTGGTGCGGCAATGGCAAACATTTCAGTACAGTTTAAAATGTTATAAAACAATACTTGGTGTGGCAATGGCAAACATTTCAGTACAGTTGAAAATGTTATAAAGCAATACTTGGTGTGGCATTGACAAACATTTCAGTACAGTAGAAAATGTTATAAAACAATACTTGGTGTGGCAATGGCAAACATTTCTGTACAAATGAAAATGTTATAAAACAATACTTTCTTATCAAAAATTGTCCAAACGAGCCAATTTAAATCATATTTTTATACATCATTTTCATTTTTTACATTTCCATAGACGATTCCGTTTTTTCCGTACATCGAAAAATTCAATCAAAAACATTTTGTGATGATGTGCCACCATAATGCTTTCACACGAATATACTGTTACCATGGAGATACTTTTTCCTTCAAGAGCTTGCAATTTTTCAGCGTCATTTTTTTCGCTGATTTTATTGCATTATTCTTGAAGTTGAAATCAATTTCATTAAGTTGAAAGGCATCAACAGAGAAACCCATTTACAGACTTTGATAAGAGCGATACGAAATTAATCGCTATTTAGGCCAGCCATCAATTTCTTATTATGATCGAAAACAAGCAACACCGTCAACAAAAATGGCGCTAAACTTCTTAAACGCCATCCAATTTAGACGCATCACAAAGGCCGTTAAAAACCGAAGCATCTTCACCGAAAACATGTTTATCAAGAAAACAAATTCAATTATTTCCATCTTGTCCATTACCCGACCCAGTTAAAAGCGTGGTAAAAACGTATACATAATTGATGGAGACGCAGGTTTTACAGCCGATGCGAATTTTAAAGTTGTTAAACATCCGATTTTGCACAAAAGGGAACTCAGACAGAAAGGAAAAAATGCGAGTTTCATTGCCGAGGGGCGATTCGGCCTCTCCCCCACCCACCGCCGCCCGAAGACCGCGTTATAAATCGGCCCCACTCAGTTATAAATCGTTTCGCTTGCTAGAAAATTAGTTTTACAGATGAGATTTCTTTTCACACAGCTTTTCCTTCCCGTGCGCGGTTCACAGTTAATTGGACTAAATGACAGACCGTGTTGGGATATAAATGGCGCAGAAGCAGCGACTCCAGCCAATTACATTGTTTCGGTGGAAGGGAAGGGATGCAGATCACGTACCAGAAATCATGACCTAGCCCACCGCTGTCCTTTGCTTCTTCTTCTTCGAGACGACGAATGGCGTTATTAAATAATAAGACTCATAAATATTGGGAGTGAGAAAAAAATGCGTTATGGGTCTATCGTCTTGGAATGGAATCTCGCACGGGAGTCCGTGGTAGTATCCCTATGGGAAAATTCTGGTGTATTCTGGGATTATTACGAATAACATACAGAAAATAAAAGCAACTAGACATGATACGATTAAAAAAACACCCGATATCTGAGTGCAGTAAAGCACCGCTTATATGTATCTCATTTATACGTCGTTTCACCACAGTCCCGATTCACTCGTATTCATCGCAATGATGAAGTGCTTCGTTTATGCGTCGTTTCCCTCCGTTCCAAAATGCGAAAATTTCCTCTTTCCTAGTATGTGAACAGTGATAAAGGTATCATGACTTCGGAATTATTCACTCTTGATGAATGAATAGAAGACAAATTGTCCGGTGCTAATTTAAGCAGTGACGAAGAAGTTGTTCCACCTTCCTTTAAAGACGCAATGGACTCCTCTGAAATACTTCGTACTCATTTCTTTAGTCAAAACAAAATAGTGAAAAATCATTCAATGGGACTTCATTCGATTCATAATTCGCCATTTTCTTGTAGATTTCCCTTCTAAGCGCTGCCATAAGCTAAACACTAAACGGGAAAGTAGATACTCCCTCTTGACTTTCTTTGTCGGAATCAATCGTTAAACAAATGGAAATAGAACGATCATTGTAAAAATAAATTCGAGTATACTTTTGATAAATTTTCAAAAGAATAGTCTGATTAAAGTTAAAAAATAACGAGTGCTTAAATGCTTTTTATTGACAGTCGTTTGTGAAATTCTTTATCCAGTACTTAGACAGAAGAGCAAAAAGCTAAATTTCTTGTGTTTTTCTGAAACAGTAATAATATTAAAATGCAGTGATATTCGATGCTGGTTCATAGTCAAGAGAACCTGGAATCTGTATTTTCAGCTTTTTTTAGGGACACTCCATACCTGATGAGGTACTTAGTCTGGAAAATGTTTCTGAACCGTCGTTTACAGATAATAAGGCGAAAATTCTCAAATCTTGCTGTTGCAACCCTTTTGTTCCCAATGAAAATCACGAAGATACTTGCCATTATTTTGTCCTCCGTGTTTACTGAATTATTTTACGTAAAAATCGATTATATATTCATAATTGGAATCGTTATACGAGTGGTAGCGTCACGTTTCATCAGTTGCGTAATCGGGAAGCCACCATTTAATGGATTCGGAACTCACTATTAAAAACCGAATCTAAGAGTCTGTGTATTTTAGGACGTTAAACTAAACCAAATGCGAATAGACAATTTGAAAAAATGCAGCATTAAAAATTTTCTATAAATTTTAGCAAACACATTTGCATCTCAAAATGTTTGTTTTGTTCAAAATGTTAACTATCACCTAACTGTGTCCAATTTGGAATTAATTATTTCGGTCGAATAATACATTTTATATATAGATTGTATTATTCAACAAATATTATATCGAGGAAAAAACAATTTTTAATTACTTTCGTGCTATCTTTAACCTAAAGGAAAGCTACAGTGGAACTTACATAATTCGAGCGTTTTCAATCCGAATTCATCAGTAATTCGAATTGACTGATTATCCCTTATAATTTAAAATTGTTTTGATTAGTGCGAAACCAAAACTTAAAGTTGAAAAAATAGTTTTTATTTCTGAACTAATATGATTAGTTAAATATGTCCGTTACCTATGTCCGTTGTTTTTGTTTCATTTTAAGTGTCAATTTAATCAGTCAAAAAAGCAATAAAAAATTTCTGGCTTTTTTTTAAAAAAACTTTGGACACGTTAAGTGTGAATTTCCCTATTTATTTTGAAGTTTTATTGTATAAGTGTTGTAATCAAAGTGCTATATACTGCTTCTTTATTAAAATTACTTGCATCATTTATTGAAATACTTACTCTCAAAGTTATGAATTTTTTTTAATTATGAGTATTCTTATTTTATTTAGTAAAATTACTTTTTCCTTATTCATTTGTTATTTATTACTTAGTAAAACTGTTACAAATTAAACATAAATAGTTGCTACCATTTTCAGCTCAAAAACTGTCGTTTACTCTTGCTGAACTCATTTTTAGACCCAGTCCAGCCGAGCTCCACTGAATTTCAATGCCCTTAGGATTATCAATAACTAGTGTGCTATATTTGCAGGATTCCCATGAAGAATCTTGAGATTTCTTTACAAAAATAAGATATTTATTGACGATTTTCACAACACACACATTTTACATAAACGCGCACATAACACACATTACATTCATACACATCGAATTCCATCTTAAAAACGTTTTCCCTTCTTCGTTGCTAGGCAACGTACGCTCAGACAAAAACATCATTGCCACCCTATCTTTATAACCTTTAGGAAATAATTGATACCAAACGGTTTTTTTAAAGAATTTCTTTTATGGCCAAACGATATTTTTAAATTAAATTCTTTCAAGGCCAAACGATTTTTTTTATCTAATTAATTTCTTTTTTTCAAATATTTTAATAATTCTACAAATATATATAAAATGTTTTCGTGGTTGTAGTCATTAAAGAGCCGACTTATTAACTAATTTTCTTTTATTATCAAATATTTAAGTCATTTTTAAGGAGAGTTGCGGACATACGTGCATCTTAGTTTAAGTTTTCAAGTCAAAAGAGAACAGAAAATATCCCTGCATTTTCTCAGGTAGGGATTTAACATATAGACACGTGATCAAAGTGAAGGGAATAATAGCTATTTTTAGTAAATTACATAAGTGTTTTAGGGAAAAGTATGGTGCCAACAAGTCGCGGATTTCGAGATTGATGTGGGCGCGTGGAAATAATTAGAATATTCTTTTAGTAATAAATATGCCAAAACGCGAGATTTAATATACCTCCAGCGCGGGAAATAAAACGAAACTGGAGTTTAAGAAAAGTGATTTTGGAATACATTAAGACTTCAAAATATATAATATTAGAATTTAAAGCAAAATTAAGCGACATTATTATATATATATATAGATATATATTTTTTAAACCATTAAAACTCAAATAACATTTTCATCATATACACCTATTAAACCCTCATTTAAAATTAAATATAATTAACAATATAACCTAATATTATTCACACAATGAAATACAGAAAGCTAATAAGATTAAAAACTATTACTATGAAAAAGCTAATCCAGATATGGAATTCCAACAATCAAATGCCAATCGACCTGAGGACTCGAATATGTCACATTATTTCGAAATTTATAGGCACCAACCTTCTGTGAGGGCCAATTGTTGGAAAAAGACAACAAATGTAGGAGTAAATCTCCAAAATATATTAAGAAAAGAACAAGTATATATATTCGTTACAAATATTACAACCCTTAGGATTGCCAATAACTAGACTGGACCCCCTCTACTTCCCCCATAATCAGCCCAGAATGTTACAGAGAAGAAAACAGCAACCAGTAATTATGATTCAATATTGGTCGCCATAGTTTATTGTCGCGAGTCTTTGATAGCCCCACGGCCATTGATCAGCAAGAAAGGCATTAAGGGGCATCCATCTTTGCCCGTCGTGCCCTCCCCTTTAAGTACAGGGTGAACACCCCCTTCAGAAAAACACTACACACGATGTCCCCCTCTACCAGTCATTTTGAAGTTATGCGCGTGTCTTGGGCGGGGAGACATTCCTGAGGGAGAGAGACGAAAAAATATGCTGGGAAAAAAATGAGATTCATATATGCAGCTGTATCATTGTGGACTTGTCATCCGTGTTACTCTATCGGCAGATATCTTTTCCTGTCAGAGCTTGTGATAAGGGCGGTTTGGCGCAAGATTTGCAGAGGATGAGCTGTCTTGGCTTGTTTGTGTGCGTGGAGTTGGCGGATGCTTGGATCGTATTGCAGAACGGGATGAGTGAGTTGGCGGTGATAACGGCGTTGTTTGGCGAATGGTGAATAACACATCCTAGATTGCCATGTATCTGTTACCATTAAATCAATTTCGTTATCAGTTTCTGAAAATTATTAAATCTTCCTCATACTATTAGAACTTCAAAAATTAAGTTAAAAAATATAGAAAAAGTAAACATTAATAAAAATGACAACAATACACCTTTTATGCGCGATAACGCTTTTTCTAATTTTGTTTCTTGTATTCTATCAGAAGCAGCTCCATATGCGCCTTTCTGTATAATGCAAAAGAATTTTTATTAATTTTTAATTTAATTTCTATTAATATTTAATTTAATTTTCATTAAATTTTGTCAATTATATATATAACTGTTCCTTATATTATCTCGTATACAAAGAGAAGGTATTGTAAGCGACTCGAAATTTTGATGAATCCCCATGCCTTAGACATCTCAGAGTTCGAAAAAACATTTGTGGAATTAAGGGGTCTATTCTGGTACCCCCGGGTGGGTTTGGGTTTGTTGTTTACGGGGCGCACCCAAACCCAACCGGGGGTACTAGAATAGACCCCTAAGTATGCTTGTCTATCGGTTTGTATGAGAGCGCAATTGCTCAAAGGCCAGTAGGGTGTAAGCTGATAAGAGTTGTTTACAATGAAACTGTAGTTTAGTTTATTTTAGCTATATTAACGTCCCGTTTTGAAGCAACACGAGGGCAATTTTGGAAGGACGTTTGACCACTACGTACGATTTAGCGTGCAACAGGCCCCATACACGACGGACCTTCAGTGGAACATGGTTTCGAACCTGGAATCCTCCGGCCCTAAAGGCGAGACCTCACCACTAGGCCACCGCGGCCTCCAATGAAACTATAAATTTCTGTCAATTTTTAAAGAAAATCAGTATACGGGAAGTCTGTCTGTTTGTCCACCCGTGTGTATGTGAACACAATACCTTAGAAACGTAACGAGCTCTATAAATGAGTCTTTTCATATGGTTCTACAGTCGACGCTCGTTATAACGACCCTCTGCGTCCCACAGCCGTACGAGTCTTATAACGAGTGGTCGCTATAGTGGATATAATTTAAAAATGTACACATGAACGCTCAGCAGTTCCGTAGAAATAGGCGATTTTTAAAGAGATTCCAAATAAATTCTCAAATTATTTTTTATGATTGGTATTAAAAATGAAATTTTATCAATTAAAAATATATTTCTAAAACAGATTTTAAAGTAGAAAATAAAGTGTGTTATATACTTTCAAAACATTTATTTTCTAAAAAAAAAAAATCAGAAATGGTTGTTTGACTTTTCTGCATATGTGATTTTTGCAAAATATAATTTTCCGTTTCAGTTAAAGATATAAATAATGTTCTGTATTTTCTTACCTTTCGAAGGAACATTTTAAAGTCTCAATAGCTCTTGAAATATTTTTTATTCTAGGCTATTCTAATTTCCGAGCTGAAGTGAGTGGTAATTTAAAGACTCTACATCTACGAAGCTAGGCAATACAATAATGAAGGTCATTTGAGTTTAGAAGCATGTTCTTTTTTGGAAAAATACCGGGAAGAGTGTCCTCTGAATTCGGACGTTGTATTGGGATTAAACGACACTGGACGGTCGTTATACCGGAAGCAAAATAACATAGAGTGCATAGGGAAACACAGTTGGGGATTTTATCACGGGTCGTTATAATGGAATGGTCTTTATAATGTGTGGTCGTTATAACGAGCGTGGACTGTATTACCCGAATTGTAGAACATTATAAAATTGAGGATCAAATGTGTCTAAGGTTTGACACCTTGTCTACCCGTGCATATATGATCGCTAAAGGTCAGACAGACAGGCAGCTAGATTGGTAAATTTTAGCATATCTTTTTAGCATACGTTTGTAGATCTGCGCGTAGTTTCGGACTGAATGCTTCCAGGGGTGGAGTGTCTAGTGGCCAGTCTGACCTTGTGTATACGAACACGATGACTCAGCAACACAACAGGAAAAATAAATGAAATTTGGTGTGCGGTCTTCATATTCCAATCACAAGTCTGCAGAGAATCTCGTACCCGATCGGCCAAAGGGAAGAGGTTTAAATGCGTGACCAAGGGGTCTATTCTGGTACCCCGGTTGGGTTCCGTTGTTAACGTGCGATGCTTTTAACATTCTTTTGATTTCAAGAAATTAAAAGAATGTATGTAAAAAATTACGAGAAATGAATTTTTTTAGATTTATTTTGAGATTTTTTTTCTTAAAATCAAACATGTGTCTCTCAATGAATTCAAAAAATGGACTAAAATACCTAGTTTATGCCATATATGGTATGCGATTACATTATGAGGAAAAACATGCCGAATTTACTAATAAATATTTGTTCAGGATCAGCAACTAAGAACGAAATAGATTCAGTAAATTATTAAATGATACGTTTTATTTGATATATATTATTGTTTTTATTATATCAGTAGTGCATAAGAAATTAGGTAAACGTTTATATCCATTTAAATGATCTTTGCATTACATCTTTGAGAAATATCATAGAACATTTTGTATTTTCTAATTACAAGCGTCCGGAAGAATACATTCACTGACACTCGGATTAAATGATTTGCGAGAACTTTTATTTGGATGTTTGTTTTATACATACGATTCGTTAAAGACCTACTTAGTCCATTTGTTTCTAACTTATAAATCTGTTCTAAAACAAATAATAATAAAAGTAACAAATTAAACTGATACTCCTACGGAAAAGTAAGCAGATTAAGCGTATACACAAAAAAAGTAGGGGAGGAAAGGAAGAATTTCTGCTTTCAAAATCACTTCTTTGAATCCAAAGATTTCATGTCGCAATTTATGAAAAATTCATTGATTAATGTGCAAACCGTTTTGTTAAAAATAATTTAATATCTAAACGGCATCTGGAAAATAATTATGAGAAAATTCTCTCTTTCAAGTTGAAACATTTAATTATTTGCATGAAATCAACGTAAATAACTCAAATACTATAACTCAAGAATTTATATTAGAGATATCTCTTCGAAAGCCGATATAAAGACGATATAAAAGAAGCAATTGTTGAAGGCCTAAATGCGCATCCAAATTTCACAATTTCCGTCGGGCATAAACCTAATTCAATTCGTCTTCATACGATTCCGATTTGACAGCACCGCGTTCCTGTAATTTATCTTGTATCAGTTAGACCTTCGTAGAATACATTAATACATTTATTTCGTTCCTAAATAAAATGTTAATATAAAGTATCAAGTTTGCAACGTATGTACAGTGTTATTTTTAAGTTAAGTAAATTTCAATTATCTTATCAATTTTGCATTCTACAAATTGGTGAACCACGTGGATTTTGATTATTATTAAAATGAAGGATTAGGTTCAGATATTAGATTTCTTGAAGTTTTACCAAGTAAATTATCTTCGAATTTGTTAAAAATATGAAGAAAAATGTTGCTTTAGGTCTGTTATTTGAAAAACTTCCTTCGGAAATACGTTTTCAGGTATTGATATTTATAAAATGTATTCACGTAACAATCTATCGCCTATGAAGTTTCCTGAACCGAAAATTGCCAGCTGATATATTCACCTCATCTGATTTGAAGGTACATTTTGTATTCATGCATGCGAATTCCCAATTCTGTCTCCGCTTCCGTATACTAGTGCTGCCATCTACTAGATATGAAAATTAAGAGGAAAGGACGCGACTACATAGGTAACATTTTGTCTAAGTGGGTGTAAGCGTCTTTTGAGTTAGTTCAATAACAGCTTAAATTCTAAAACAGAGAACTTACTGGATTTTTATACAGATTGTCAAATAATTGATGAAAATGACAAATAACAGATAAAAAAGTTTTTTCTTCTGCCTGCAATATGAAACCCGAACTGATGAGAATAAATTTAGATTGTGCTAATTAGTATACTTAGTTGATTCAATATTTTACGAATTATTATTTATTTCAATTATTATTATTATTTATTCTCACAAATTCGTAAAATATTGAATTAACTAAGCATACTAATTAGCACAATCTAAATTTATTCTCATCAGTTCGGGTTTCATATTGCAGGCAGAAGAAAAACTATCTATTATTTGTCCTTTTCATCTATTATTTGAGAATCACTAAGATATTTTCCAAATAGAGAAGTTTCTTAAAGGCGAATAACATTAAAATCAATTCAATTTAACGATGAAATATTTAGATACTGCGTTAAAAAACGCATGAGTTCATAAATGGGAAGTTATGAAACAATAAGTCTAGTGTACAGTGGTGGCGCTGCAGGAGTAAATGGGACATGATATTTTTCACCAATCCTTATCATATTTAGCTTTAAAAATAAAATAAATGCACTACTATTTTAATTTCGTTGAGGTTCCTTAAGATTGACCTGAGGCAACTATACCAGCTCTACTAAGTCAACGCTAGAGTATTTTTTCATTAAAAAGGCAAGCTGATCTTTTTATGAATCTTGTTTCTTTTAAGTAAAATACACAGATATATAATTTATGTAAAAGAAAAAGTGAATATGATTTTCTGTTTCCTTCAGAGTGATTATCAGACGCATATTGAGTTTTTGAAATAAATCAAAATGTCTTTTCCCGAAGAAATACCAATTCCGAGATTTTTTCTCTTACCCAATCTATATTCTCAGTACTTAAAAAAATATATATTTCTGATTTTTGTGCAGAAGTTGTCTCATGTGTATCCTACCTTTTGTTTCTAGTAGGAGGAAAATTATAACTAACTATGAATAAAATGAGTTTTGAAAAGGGGAATGCTGTGATTTTTTTATTAAAAGATTCATTAATATTTTATTAGCTGATCTTTTTATTTCACTGTAGTATATTTAACTGCGACAAAAGCACTTTCTACACTAAACTGGTTTCCACTTTGTGTACGGGAAAAGTAAAAACTGCAGCGATCATACAGTCGCCAAAGACGTTTAAAAGGTGAAAATTGCGAAAACATGCATTAAAAAAAAATTCGAATTAGAAATAAATTCAAAATGTTTCTTCCGATCAACAACTTGACGGTGAGGGAGGATTCGGCTTCGGGAGCGGAGTGATCCAAGTTCAATATCCGATTTCACCAGTTTTGTACGTGTGACTGAGGAAGCCAAATTTGACAGCGAAGGTCAAATGTTCTTCCTCTGATGTGGCGTGGAAGTTTGGAAAGGGAGGTGCCGACTCAAGTGTCGAGGTGGATGTAGGTGTGGCTCAGCTGAAAATGGCGAGGTAGCCTTCATTCTGGTCCCAAAACAGCCCTCGCGTTGCTTCGAAATGGGACCTTAACATACTTAAACCAAACTTTATAAATTACACCTTAAAGATCTAGACTTAATGAACCCCTTAACAGTTTCATTTTCTTCACTGTCCAATAAGATGACCCCTCCTGTTTTGGAAAGGGGGTGTCGTTTCCATTCATCTAAGAAGGCGTAGAATACTTGAGTTGTTTATGGATTCTACGTAATTTTTGTGTCAAATGATAAAGCTAATTAATGGTTGAATTTTAGTTTATAAGCCTAAAAGTGCGATAATTCGATACACGTACGGGTACGACTGTTAAGAAGCTAAAAATCTGAATTTTCGGGATGATTATTTTTCCAATTTTCACCAAATAAACTTCGTTTGCGACCCTCTGTTAGATCTGGTTCCTTTCAATGTCTATAATAAAAATACCTATCTATATCTGCAGACCCTGTGCACTTTGTAAATGAGTCTCTTAGAAGCCAAAGCGGATGAGTCCATTTTTTGATATTTTCTGATTTTTGTAAATTTGAAGGAATTGATAACATTATTTTTAGTTATTAATGGATTTACTCGTTGTTTCATTAGAAGACTTCGTGTACTTTCGGGGATCAAATTAATAATCCAAAAATTTAAAAAAATTATTGAATTAAAAAATATGAATTTTCTCAATATTTTTTTTTCTGGACATATCCGCATTGTCTTTTGGCACACTTCTATGCTTGTCCCACATAAAACACTTCTTACCTTCCTTTTGTGAATCCGAACTTCTGTGTTTGTCACACATAAAACACTTCTTACCTTCCTTTCGTGAATCCCAACTTCTATGTTTGTCACACATAAAACACTTCTTAACTTCCTTTCGTGAATCCGAACTTCTATGTTTGTCACACATAAAACACTTCTTACCTTCCTTTGGTGAATCCGAACTTCTATGTTTGTCACACATAAAACACTTCTTACCTTAATTTGGTGAATCCCAACTTCTACGTTTGTCGGACATAAAACACTTCTTACCTTCCTTTCGTGAATCCCAACTTCTATGTTTGTCACACTTCTTACCTTCCTTTCGTGAATCCGAACTTCTTTGTTTGTCATACTTCTTACCTTCCTTTCGTGAATCCTAATGAAATGACCAGCAATGGACAGGGCGAAAAAGGCCGCTTCCCAGAGCTGACCGCTTCTCTTGATTTCAACCGCTGTCAGAGATTTATTGGCCGGCCATTTCGCAAAGATTTTTATCTCTAATGATAGGTCTGGCGCATGTAATTTCGCAACTCCAGCCTGCATCTCCGATGCCTCGGAATGAAAATATCATGATTTTTCCGAGCAGGAAGCTATTAATAGTCTGCTTCGCAAACTCGCGGCCCAACAGATAGTAAGTATTTATAATGCTGGTTGGCGCACAGAAGCAATCTCGACTCGATAAAACTAAATCACTGCGATAAGCGATTTTATAAAAAAAAACGCATAAATAAAAACTAGATACGCATTTAGCCGATATTTTTTTGATATCTTTCAAAATTATATATCTGTTCTTGCATCGATTCCGGAATTGAGTTTTGGCATGCAATGGTTGAATTCAAATTGCAGATACTTCGAAGGGTTCAATTCGCTTTGCGAGAAATTTTAAATTTTCTAATGGCGGAGTAGTTTTTGTTTGAAGACGCTTAAGAACCAAACGAATGCGTTAAGATTACGTGATAAAAATGGGTGCTTTGTCTCTTGGACTGTGTCGTATATTCCATATGCAGACATCACTTTTTAAATGTAGGCTTTTATAATGATGAATTCTAGTCTGTCTCAAATTGTTATAATTAAATGCAAATAACTTTTTGCCTCGATGTGATTATGGGTCTTCCTAATGACAAGCAAGAATGCACATTTGAAACTGAATAAAAAGGTGCAACGCCGTTCAAACTAAATGAAAAATTTGTAGTTAGCGAGCAAAGGTAAATCAAAATGTCGGTTGTCGCGTTATATCATATTAAGAAATTTTAATTTGAATCCCTCGGGTAAGTCAATTTAGTTGTTTTAATACAGAAATCAAATTAATATTTTTAGATGTAATTGGCAATGCCTTTATAAATAAGCGCAATAATTAAAATTATTTAAGTGGGAATATTTCGTGAATTGAATGCAGTATTTAAAAGTTCTTGTAGTACTTTCATTTAAAATCTGTGGGAATACTTTATTAAAAATTAGCGTTAATGTTATGACTTTTAGTGTAGTTTCCTAGCGCAGTGAAATAGATGAAGCACGAGTTGAGGAGGTTTTTTTTGTGTGCCATTTCTGGATTTGGCGCGAATTCGATACAGTTATCCCATTTTAGTGCAGGAACCACATGTCAAATTTTATACGTTTAATCTCGTTGCGTTTCTGTGGTCGCGATCACAAACAGACAAAGATAGATATAATTAAAAAATGGACTTGATTGTCTAACACTGAAATTGATCAAAATCTTGAGGTCGAATTTATGACGATTACAATATTTTCTTCAGAAGTGCTTTGTCTATGAAAAGGTAAAAACGGGGGAAACTATGTTGTAGTACACTGTTTGAAGGACGTTGTTTTGCTGAGGGAATGAACGGCTTCTGCAGTGCGGGGGTGAAGGAAGCCCCCGGGATGAATGCTTTTCTTGTTTCATCTCTGCTTGATCTTTCACCGTTTCATTCTCGGCCACACATTAATAAAGAGCAAGATGCAAATACATTAATACATACCCTCTGACTGCATATGCCGCGATTTCCACGGGGTGCAAGTTCGTATGTTTTCTGCTGCATCCCGCGATTTTCGCGAGCTAATGGGTTTACTCAGTACTTTTAAAGAGTTGAATCATAATAAACTAATAAATCCCTGCATGTAAATAACAATTCGCTTGTTTAAACAGTATTTGAACATGTTTCAAAGCGTTGCATCTTAATAGTAATTCAAAAAAATTATGCAGTCAGAGGGTTAATAAGGAGCAAGATGAAAATCTAAATAAGCCCAAATGAGATGATAAAAATTTAAATGCGAAAAAATCTAAATAAGCCCAAATGAGACGATAAAAATTTAAATGCGAAAAAATCTAAATAAGCCCAAAAGAGATGATAAATATTTAAATGAGAAAAAATCTAAATAAACCCAAATGAGATGATAAAAATTTAAATGAGAAAAAATCTAAATAAACCCAAATGAGATGATAAAAATTTAAATGATAAAAAATCTAAATAAACCCAAATGAGACGATAAAAATTTAAATGCGAAAAAATCTAAATAAGAGCAAATGAGGTGATAAAAATTTAAATGAGAAAAAATCTAAATAAACTCAAATGAGATGATAAAAATTTAAATGAAAAAATCTAATAAGCCCAAATGAGATGATAAAAATTTAAAGAAGAGAAAATCTAAATAAGCCCAACAAAGAGCAAGCAAAACTAAATAAACCCAACAGAGAGAGCAAGCGAATACATTAATAAAAAGCAAGATCAAAATCTAAATAAGGCCAAATTATTACACTTGGAAACAAGATATGAATTTAAAATCATACGTTGAGAGGGGTTCTTAGAATGCTCATAACGAAACGATTTCAATCTCATATTTTTACATGTACAAGCACATTAGTGTCACATGCGGGGAAAAAAGGAAAATAGCAATAATTTGAACATTTGATATGTATTTATATATAGTTGCAACAAGATTAAACAAAAGTAAAGAAAAGATTTTTTTGAATTTCTAATTATTTTATTTCTCATTCTTTTAATGGGAAAGGCCTATGTCATTCTATTTTTCAACTTGTAAGATCCGTGTGCTATGTTTTGGTATTAAATGCGCCTTTACTTCTTATTTCTGTTTTCAGATGGTTATTGAAACAAAAGCCGTGATCCACTTTTCGCTTTTATTCTTCTAATAAGTTTCAATTTTTCTTACGTAAACATTTTCACCATTACCAAAATCAGACGTAATAATTATATTTTTGCATTATGCTCCTATTATAAAAAAATGCATTCACTTTGTCAATTATTTGAAAAAAAGAACACTTTTGATTTATAGAGAAATCATATTAATGAAAGTTGCTCTGCGCTCCAAAACTGCTCATTCATTTGAAGCCACCTCTTCTGTGTTTCTTAATAGGTGAAAATGAATGATTTCACATTTCGGTTGATAGATCAGCCTATAATTAAACGCGAATCTTCCAGAAGGATTCCACTTCCACTTGTGCAACAGAACTCATTTTGATTCAACACGGGTGAGGAATTCTGCGAGGATCGAACTCGAGTGATATTTAGAGCGCGTTTGTGGGGTTCATAACCTCTTCCCTGCTCAACAAATTGCCAACCATTCATCCACGTCGAGAACTTACAACAATTTAGACAACTGTTGCAAGAGGCGAGGGTTATTACCCACGGGCCACACGCTCCGAACATATTTTCGGGCAACGGGGCAGGAAAAGAAAAAAGAATGCCACAAACAAAGCAGAACCTCTTTTTCTCTGTCACCGAGAACCACATTTTGGCGGAGCCCTCGATAAATGAATCATAATTATACTTAAGTAAGAAGAAGGCACAGCGGCGTTTTTAACAAATAGCACCGGTAATTCAAAAGTGTCCCTGATGTTGAAACAAAAACGAAAGAAACAATAAAAAAAGACGAAACAGGACAGTTCCTCTGTATCATTTCGAACCCATCCATCGTCTTTTCGCGACGAAGAACAGAGCAATTCGCGAAAATTTTTTTCGGAACTGCAGCT
>BGPR01016971.1:0-33503 GCA_013235015.1 Araneus ventricosus
TCACAATTAAATGGCTGCTTTTATCAGTATTCCTAAAATAACAAATAAATATCTGCTTTTATCAGTATTAACAAAATTACAATTAAATATCTGACCATTACCAAAATGACTCAAATGATTTAATGGTACCATTGACTCATCAAGCATTGAAACCATTAAAACGTCCACTTTCTTAAAACAGAATCAAAAAATAAAAATCCCTGCACATACACCTTTTTTTAATGACTTCAAGGAAAAATTTGAAGAAAATCGAACAACACGTTTGGTTGTGACTGTGTGACAAGCAGATTTACAGACAGACGAAATGTTGAACATGTTGAGTTAAAACAGGATCTCGGTTAATTAAAAGCTAATTTAATATATATTGGACTAACTCTATTAATACCATTGAATGATTCTTGTGTAAAGAGGAAACAATTTTTTAAAAATTAAAGTTTGAGAACTAATAAAACACCAAAAACTTTATTTCATTTTTAATGTATAATGAACTAAATTTATATTATCAAAAAATATGAAGCAAAACATTAATAGTTATTTCAAACAGCAAAAGAATGGTTCTTACTTTTATTTATTTTTTATTTTACCTTTAAATGAAATGCCTTCTTATTGCTAAGAGCAGCAGTTGCCCCATGAAGTAATAATTTCAAATTTGAATTCGCATAAGTCAGGCATTTTAAAATATTTTTGAAAAGGTGAAACAAATAATATTTAAACAGCATCTCATTGCATTAAAAATAGTTAAATATAATGTATTAGAGAATTTATTTTATTTTGAAATTAAATCTATTTTCCAATAGATGCATTTAATAATTCAGTATTGCTCTCTCTTTTAAATTTTGATTTACACAATCCATTTTTTACGAATCTGTAAAATCGTTTTCTCTGTTTTGTTAGTCTTGTGGTTGGAAAGGAAGTTTTACGGATCTTCTTATTGGATGCCAACCGATGACCTCCTTGTCGGCGACAAAATGAAGGTTCTAGAAAATGCAGGAATTATAGAGTCCTATCTCAATTAGGAACAGAGATATGGAGATATTTCTAAAAAAATCCGGGTGATGTCATGCTCGGTCATAAAGCTATAAATACCCGGAAGTGCTGAAACGAGGTGCTAATTGGTCAGCTGTTAGACGCTGAGCGATGTTGTTAGTACTGTTCTGTTGTTATTAGCGATTTGCTGTCAGTTTATGTTGTTAATTTGTACAAGAGCTGTTTTTCTTGTTAGCTGTGCTTCGTGTTTTCTGGAATATTCGTGGAATAAGGCGTCATTCTCCATTATCCTGCTTGTTGGACTGCTTTCACCGTACACCCACTGGACGATTTTCGTAACACATTTTTCCACAATGGATTGTGTAACTCAAAATTTTTGTATGAAAAGCCATTAGAGTTATTTATCATTTTTATTTTACCTTTAAATGAAATGGGCCTTTTTATTTTGATTTCTTTTGTTTTGTCATCAAAATGACACTTCTAAATTAGAAGTTATAATGAATCAAAAATCAACTTCCTAAATGCATACCAAATTCCCAGCATTTTATTCTCGAGTCAAGTTAGAGAAAAATTATTTTGTGTGATGTTGAATTCTTTTTGAAATGAAAATTGAAAGCTAGTGAATAATTCACTATGGAAATATCTCAAAATTCACTGTAAAATTGAGATTACTAATTTGACTAGAACTCTGCTTTTGACTCTAGTGTAAACACACAGCTAGAAGTTTGATCTGTCTTGACTAAATAAACATTAGTACTCGGAAACTTCGCGATCTCCCAGGGAGGGAGAATTATTGATAATAATACGCTACATTTTCAAATCTCAGTTGTGAACCTCCACTCTGAATGACGGAAGCAGGACAACTACTTAGTCTGCGCATGCGCGCGCCGGTACGCAGACGTCCACAATAAGCTGCCGTGCGGTGGTTGTCGGACCGTTTTGTCAAAATGCGATCTATGCTGTCTTTTTTTGTTATTGTCTGTTTTCTCTTCTTTTCTTTTAATACTTATAATAAAACAGTAAAATTTGGGATTCTGCTTATAGATACCTAAAAGTACCCTGTAGTATAGGGGGTAGACAACAAAATTTAGTTGCAAAAGTAGTATAGGGGGTAGACAACAAAATTTGGTTACAAAAGTAGTATGGGGATAGACAACAAAATTTAGTTACAAAATCAGCCAGCTTTCCCGGACATTATTGTTTTTTTATAATTCATAGTTTTAGGCAGCTAAAATAAAAATTTAATTTTTTCCACAAAAAGTGGGGGGGGGGGCGACTGTCCCTCCTCACACCCAGTGGCGTATCTACAACTTTTATCGCCCGGGCGAACTTGCAGCATGCCGCCCTTTCTTTATAAGTTACATAAGGCACATAAATCTCAAATGAAAAAATGAATTCCGGGAAGAAAAACATTTTATTATTAACTTAATTCGTAGTTTAAAGTCTTCAATCTCTGCAGATTGGGATGAAATCGCGTGTCCACCGCCACTCTTTTTTCTACATATCGCAGGGGTGATTGTGTTCCTGTATTATACCGGAAATCCGGTATTTTCTTCATCCTTAATACCGGAATTCCGGTATTTTCTTCATCCTTAATACCGGAATTCCGGTATTTTCTGATAAATCTATTTTTTTTTTAAACTTAAGAGTGCCAAAGACTCAAACTACTACGGATTCTCCGTAGTTTCTACGCAATTTCGGCTTCTACTACGGACTACACAAATTATAATCCATACTACGGAAAATTGACTTTGGATTATGCTGAGTCAACCCAAATGATTTTTTTAGAAAATGCCATCCCATAACTAAGAATAACTACCTCACTTCAGAATGGTTCCATAAGAACTTATATAAATATTCATTAATGTTATTCATATAAAATGTTATTATATTTTTAATATTGTTTTGTTATCAGTTTTGATGGTTTCTTTTCATATGTGTTATAGAATGTTATTGAAAACTCGTGAACTAAGACAAAATAAATTAAATCAATTTCTTATGTGAAAAAAGCATATTAAAAATTGCATGCAAAAGTTTAATCTGCGCCGTAATGAATGAATACATATCCATTCCCTACCCATAATTTTCCTGCTAAAATTTCAGGTATTTTTTCATGAAGCCGCAATCACTCCTGATATCGACAATTTACCTACAAAAGGCGAAAAATACAAATCAGTTATATAAATTATTTTGCGTTTTGTGTGTACACAAACGATTGAGCTAATGCCACTGCTCATCTTAGTTACAGAATTCTTTCAATGCATGTCTAATTTTGCCGCCCTTTTCGAAGTGCCACTGAACAATAGCCATGTCTGGAGATTAAGAACCCTGAGTTCAAGCACTCCGAAAATATTAAGATGCATAATTGTGAGTGTAATTTTAACTAACAGTGCAAGGATTGATTTAGCGCTTTAGGAAGCTGAAAAATATTGTTATTAATTTGTTTCAATTCCCAAAAATTATACAGTATGTTTTTGCTATTATATGGTTTTTATAATAAGCGCTATCCGACAAGAATGTGAAAAAGATGCATCATTCGGCGGAATCTATTCTGGTACCCCCGGTTGGGTTGAGAGACGTCACTTTTCCCTTTGTTAACGTGCGGGAAAAATGACGTCTCCCAACCCAATCGGGGGTACCAGAATAGACCCCAGAATGAAGAGTCACACTCCACATAGGAGGGTTAACATACAAACACCATCGTCACTTTTTACTTTCTCGTATACGAAGTATACAAAGAGAAAGTATTGTAATCGTCAAAAAATTTGAACTCGAGATTTTGACGAATCTCCACGTTTTAGACCTCCCTGACTTCGAGAAACACAATTTTGGAATTATATCTGTCTATCTGTGAACACGATAACTCGAAAACTATTAGAAATACAGATATGAAATTTGGTATGTGATCTTTACACATGATTTGTAGGTTTTCTATCAAATTTTGGACAAAATCCGTCTACGGGAAGTCTGTCTGTTCGCGTTCATGTGAACACTATAACTCAAAAACTGTTATAGCTAGATGGATAAAATTTGGTACACAGTTTTATCATCATGAATGTAGGTCCGTATCAAATTTTGGACCAAATCCGTCAAAGAGTTGATTGTCTGTCGGTCTGTATAATCGCAATAACTTCATAACAAAATTACTTATGTGGTATTAGTATTTTTAGAAATTTAGTATGTGGCCTTCTTAACTTGATTGTAGATTTGTGCCCAATCGGTTAAAAAAAGGCGTTCAAATTGCATAATTAATTTTTCTAATCCGATTCTCCATGCGCATGAGTACTGGTAGCAATATCTGTGTATGACGTATGTACGACATTCTAATGTAAATAAACAATACAGAAAACTTGTCCATAACCGCGTACTCGATCGATTCCTTTTATTCAAAGCAACCGAATCCTTAGCGTAGCGCCTCCTCCCAAAGAAACTTATCTGCAGTATGGGATGGCATGCACCTGGTGGCATCTCCTATCAACACAAAAGATCCGGATTCTTTCGTTCACTTTGTTCCGTTCAGAAGTGAGTGAAAACCAAAGGAGCTGTGCGCCGACTAATGGTGGGTAAGGGTAAACAAGTTGGCGGCTTAGATATCCAGCTCAGTGTCCGAAATAGTTCAATTTGGCATTGATTCGAGAGCAATGTTTTGAGGCGAAGCGCTTGCTTGGATAGACACGCTGGAGGTAATGCTAGACAATCTTACTGTAGTTTTTCATTAATTTGTATCTCATTTTGAAGGTTAACTTCTTCGCTCCATAAAATGGTATGAGTTTGATATTGTAGAATTATTACAGTAATTTGCCAAATATTTTCTTAATAAAGAAATTGATGTCTGCAAATTTGGTTATACATTTCTTTTCAGACTTCTTAAAATGCTGTTTAGTTTTTGCTTCACGAAACAAATTCTATCCTTTTTATGCATAATTCTCTATTTCAGAAGCAGCATACTTTTGCAAAATCTTCATGAAATAGAAATTTTTATCCCTTTAAATTAAATCATACATAAATATTTTACTTTAATAATTGAACATTTTTCTGCAAAACTATCTGATTATCTGTTATGACCAAGATATAAGAAGAATGCAGAGTTTGTCCTGAAATGTCTTGTGTAGTCAAATTCATTTGCATGCTTTTTGCATTCTTTTTTAAAGTAGAGCAATTGGTATTCATGCTTATTACTGTCCTGTTTCATTTATTTTTTTTATAATTATGTCTTTATACACCAGAAATGAGCATGGTCAAATGCCTGTTTCTTGGACAATTAGTAAAAATTTTACTCTTAATTTTTATTTACATATTGGTCATATCAATTTAGAGTATATATATGTTATAGCAATGTAGATAATCAGTTATTATGCATAATAACTGATTATTCACATTCATCATAACATATATATTGTAAACAAATTCTAACCTGTTAAGATTTAAAAGTTTATGTACAGTTATGAAGAAATATCATTAATTTATTATTTTAAGTGTGCCCATCGTAAATTGATTGAACATACATAGTTGTGATTTGCATGTCTAACACGACTTTTTCTTCTTCTCTTCCCCCCCCCCCCCTCCCCTTTTTCATGTGCATTTTTGTCAGAAAATATGAATAGATAGTTTTGTGGGAGTAAAAAGAAATGATATTTTACCATAGATAAAAAACTAAGTAAATTATATAGTATTATTTTTGGGTCAGTTTTCAAAAAGTGTAATGTTCTTATTCATTCCTAGTGGTAAAATGGTTTTGATTTTCAGATTCAATTTCATACAGAGTTAAATCTGTTGTGAGCATTTCACTTAAGATACTTTGAAAAGAGTTCCACATTGCTGTAACTTAATAGCAGCGGCATAACTATAGAACGACAGGACTGGCTAGGCCAATGATCTTCAGGGCCCTGATCCTAAGTGTTGCAGTTACATTCACACATGGACACTGCTACTATTCTTTATTTTTTATCAACTTTTAGACGAAATTAAAAAAAGAAAAAAACTGCCCACTTTCCTGGCAACCTTTAAAACACTTTGGGTGAGCGGGCTGATATGGGTTTTTAAAAAAAATCTATGCTCATTAGTGAATCCAGAAGGGCTATGGGGCTGCAGCCCCTCCTTCCAGAACTAAATCAAAATTATTGATTTTTTTTTTAAAATGACTGCACCTATTTATTCTTAACCTCTTTTTTTTAAAAAAATAAAACATGTTGACGTTGATTTCTGACTTCGCAGGATCGAAAATTTTCCCACTTTTGTAGACATTCCACTCTTGTAGCATTAACACAGTCCAAAACATTTTTGGCTAGTTATTTCAATGTATTTTTTTTTATTAAATTATCGAAAGTATTGTAGTGTCCTCTGTTATTCTTATTGTCGGGTGAGTAAAGTTAAAGTGTTTTGGCTTGCATAAGCCATAAGGTCACTACGATATAAAATTTTCATGACCTCAGCCCCTCCACCCAGACCAAAATCCTGGATTTGCCAAGGCTCATTAGCAAACTTGCAGATAAACTAGTTACAAAAAAATCATTATATGTCATCAAACTTACCGGAAATATGTACTACTTTTGTGTCATTTCATTTTTGTGATCAAAATGAAAATAAGCATATTCTAATGATTTCATTTGTGCATCATGAAGAAAAATTCTAGGAATACATTTCTTATCTGTTAAGGCATCAGCACTGATTATAGAATTGTTAAAAGATTCGTTCACATAATGATTAATTATGTTAAAAGAAAATAATTGTATGGCAACAGCTCTACTACTGCTAAAGTTTTTTTTTTTTTTAATTCATTAACTGTGGCAGCTGTAAGAAATATGTTAACCATTAAAGTAATCTATTTAAGTATAAACTAATCTTGTGATTTTCTGTTCAAATGTAGGTAATAAGTTTCTTTACTAATACCATAAATTTTTCAACTCCAGTAATTACTGACACTCTGAAATTTCTTTAGAATGAATAAATTTTTTAAAAAATTAGAAAAAAAAATGTTTGGGGCACTATAATTGCTGTATAATATGTCTACTTGGAAATTATTTGAACCATATTTATTAATCAAATTTCCTATTCTTTTAAAAGATATTTAATGAAGGTATTCAATTAACTGCTTTCAAATAATTTTTGATCATTATTTTTAGTTTGCCACAATATGTGTCGAGAGGCCCAATATTTTTAATGAAATATCATTTTAAGTGATTTTGCCATCTGATGATTATTGAGAAATATCTGATACAATTTCAGTGTGCCGATTTGCAAAAAAGTTGTAAATCTAAAAAAAAAAAAAACTTTTTTAAATCAATCAATATCTTTCATTAGAGAGTTCTTAAAAGTACATGGTTGTTTGTTCAGAAAATTTTATTTCATAGAATGGGAAAAAATCAATAAGGTTTCTTTAGTCATGATCTTATGTTCTCAAATGGCAGAAATAGACATTAAAAATGTTATTAACATATTACTGATTTTATCACATTTGATTGTGCAACCTAATCAATAGAATAAATCAGGCATACTGATGAAATTCATATAAGATTTAGTATTTAGCATTATTAGTTTATAGTCAATGTCAAGCCATTTCTTTTTTTTAAGTTTATGCGCATTCATATTTAGTAGAAATATATCTATCTATAAGAAATGTAATTATCAATTAAGCTTCATTAATTCTGTAAGTTTTATCATTTATATTTTCATTTTAATTCTTTTCTTTTTTTCAGGTCATAATGTCTTTTGGAGTATATTTAGTTGCAATGTTCTGCTGTTTATATCATTCTTATTTAAAAACTGCGTCCAAGAAAGTTTTAGTGTAAACCAAGGGGAGATCATATTTGTTAACTTTGCACTTAAATTCATCTTAGAAATCCTTTTTCATAATCATGTTGTTTCAAACAAAAGGGAAATATTGTTGGTCTGATTACTGAAGTTAAAGGTTTATAGTCACTGTAGAAAACATGAATGATGTGCAAGAATCACAGAAACTAACTGTAGATGATATATTTGGGAAGGAATTATCAGAGGAGAATGGTATGTTAAGAGAACATTTATATAATTATTCAGAAAGAAAAAATAACTTGCATGAAACATGTAGTGAAGTGCTTGCACGCTTTCTATATGAGAAATGTGAGGCATGTGGAAAAATGTTTTCTACAGAGGGCAATTTAAGAAGACATTTACTTATTCATACTAATGAAAGACCTTTTGCTTGTGAGATATGCAACAGAGCATTTGCAGAAAAAAGTACTTTACAAGCACATTTCTCTACTCATTCAAATGAAAAACCTTATGTATGTGAAGTTTGCGGAAAGGCATTTTCTGTATTGCCTAGTTTCAGGAAGCATTCTTTCCTTCATTTAAACCTAAAACCGCATAAGTGTGAGATATGTGGGAAAGCTTTCAATATAAAGGGTAACTTAGGAAGACACTTACTTATCCATACCAATGAAAAAGCTCATGTTTGTGATATATGCAAGAAAGCATTTACTCAGAAAGGCCATTTAGACGCTCATCTTCTTACTCATACAAGAGAGAGATCACATATATGCGAGATCTGTGGGAAAGGTTTTATACGGAAAACTCATTTGCAAAGGCATTTTCTTTCCCATACAAAAGAAAAACCTTATGAATGTGATGTCTGTGGTAAGCCTTACCAAAGCAAATTTAATTTGAACAAACATTCACTGGCTCATTCGAAAGAGGCGAACCATGTGTGAGACTTGCAGTTTTACATACAGGTGGAGATGGGACTTCCAAAGTTTTTCTTTGAAAATCAAATTCTTCTATTAGCAGCTATTAAATCTGATATTTATTAAATATATGAGGTGAAACATTTACAAAAAAAAACGTTCAGAAATATTTTTACTGACACTAGTAGAAATATTTTAAATAGGTGCAACTAAAGAATTTTCTCATTCATAAATGTGTATTTTCATATGTTGTGTGTGTAAAATTCATATTTTTGCTTACATTGGGCTTGTATATAGTCACCTGATAGTTCATATTTTATGTTGAATTTTGGATGATGCAAGAAACATTTTGTTGAATATGCTTTGTAAAAAAGGACGGGCATTTTATAGAACATAAAAAAATCATAATGTAATAAATTGAAAATGTTCATTATGGTTATGAATTTATAAAACTTATTCAAGAAATGTAATTTATTTCTGAAAAAATGCAATAAAAGCTTTGTATTATTTATTTATTTTTATTCATAGATATTTATACTCTAATTCCTTACTTATAATATTATGAAAAGTAATGTTGTATAAGGTGTTGAAAGTAATGTATCTTGTATAAGAATGCTTAAAAACAACTAGAAAAAGTAGAATAAATTAAAAAAATAATAAATTTAACTTAAACTTTAAACAAAAACAACAAATAAATTTAAACAATAAAATTTATACAATGTCTTCAAATCAAGTCCTTAGCCCTTGATAAAATGGACTAGAAAGGATTCCTTGTTTGTTTAATTCGTTTCCCTCTGAATTTATCTTAGTTTTTTTTTGCTTTCTTTGAATGATATTGATTTCCATTGTATAAGAATGTATATTAAGAAAGTACAATATTCATTATTTTATTTTAATACATTTACTATTAACATCTGTTTGAAGTTTATTCATAATTTTATCGTGTAATTTTCATTTTAGACGACAACATTTTTTATTTTTACTTTTTCCTGTATCAATTAATCTAAATAAAATATTTTTTAATATTGTATTTTTGTATGCATTTCTTTTTTAGTAATTTTTTTAAAACTCCATATTTTGACAGACACTTGAACATTACTATTCTATTTTGTTGATCCTTGTGCCTGTTCTGTTCATTGTGCCCATGCACCTGTCCAATTATTGGTTTGTGATAACTCTGAAAATTTAATAATTTTGAAGCTGATAATTTTACCAATTTTAAATACCATCTTATTTTTTAATTTTAATCCGAATAAACATACATCTGGATATATTAGTATGCAATATGTGCGCATTTCAGGTCAACCAATCAAAGGCAAAGTTGGGGGTTTTGAATCTCGCTACGCAGCCAAAACACAGTAAGAAAAGTAAAAACAATGTGTTTCATTATGCCTTGAGTTGTTATGGCAACTTCACACCGAGATTACAAAACAAATTTGCTGCAAAGATGATAGCACACTTGCAGATAATCTTTGTCTCTGTTTTAAAAAACATCCGATTTTTAATAGCATCTCCTAGACCATCCTTCTTTTTATTGATTCAATAAATCAATTATAATTTGTAAAAAAACTAACTTTTTTTATAAAAAAAAAATTTTCATCTTTTTTCTAAATATAGAACTCGCACTTTAAAGAAAACTATATCGCCTTTTTCTTATTGTTGAGATTTTAACGTTCATAAACAAAATTAAACCTAAAAAACAGTCAATGTTGAAAAATAATAATTTACATTTTGTCCCATTTTAAAAGTAATTACTTTTGAATCATATTTTTGTAATTTATTCTACTAGCAAAACGTAGTTATTAGCGAAAATCGCTCTCTCTTTGACTTCAAATCATATTCTCAACACAAAATTAATGAAATCAAGAAAACAGGTTAAAATAAATCGTATGCACGTTCTATTAGCACAATCTATCTTTTCCTCTCAGAGTCTAGCTGACCGAGTGGTTAGGACGACAGGTTTCAGAAACGAAATGTCGGGGGTGCGAATCCGAGGTTGTCTTTGTACTCTGTTTTTGCTTAGTTTGACGCGTGGTGACTAACTCGTTTGCGTTAACTTGTTTCAAGCTTGCACTCTTGCCGTGTAAAATTTATTGCAGAGTAACATTGCTGCAAACTAAAATTGCTATCTGGGTTAGATAAATGAAATTTGGTATGTGGCCTTCAAAAATTAATTGTAGATTTGTGTTCAATTTTTGTTTCAATCGGTTAAAAAAAAGTCGTTCAAATTGCATTTTCGCTGTCTTCACCATTCTATGACGAAAAAAAGGCTCGACCGATACGCGCGGTTTTTTTTTTTTTTTTACTTTCTGTCTTTGCTCACTGTCTATTCTACCCACGCCTTTGGTGCTCGCTGAAGGAAATTAGTAACGTTCTGTGTGCGTACAGAAAATTCGCAATTTTTATCCGCACGAAGGTGCGGGGAAATGACGCCTTTGTTAAGGGCTATACGAGAAAGTTTAGGGGAGACAGCTCCCACTGGTTTCAGTTAAGGTTTTACTTCAGAATTAAGCAAAGATAAGTTCGTTTATTTTTTATAAGCTACTCTTTCCAGTCAATATAATTGGATATATTTATTGAATTTCTGTAAATTATGTGATGTAAAAATTGTTATGCACAGAAGATTGCTTCGCATCGCTTACAGAATTATTTGTTCAGGATTACTTGAAAAAAGCCATGCTTTACCAAAAGAAGTTGTGCAATGACTTTCAGCAGTTCGCGATTGGTTAGTGACCTTTCGTTTTGTCTCCGATTGAGGAAGTTAGAAAATTGTTGCGTTATAATTCATTGACATATCTGTTTTCTTTAACAATATCGTATTTTATGAATTTTATTGAAAACCATAAAATGTAAATGATATTTTTACCCATTTAAAGGACAGTGGGACAATTCTGAGTTTTGCAAGAAGCTGATGTTGTAGTATTTCGTATACGTAAAGAGGATATGCAAAAAGAACATGCTTATGATTTTAATAAACCACATTTGAATAATTTGTTATTGATAGGAGAGATTGGTATAAGAAAGCGTAGCAGAATAATATCCGTTCCTAGTAGCAGTAATTCATCTCAATGCAAGGCGCAAAAAAAACCTGGAGATTTGGCGACCATCATACGATTTGGCGTTGATTCAAGTACGAAAAAAGTTGTCGTAAAATTATTGCATGGCGATTTGGCGAATTACTATTCATAGAAAACATTTGTGTTCGGTTTCGATATTTTTGTAGTTGGACAAGCTGGAAATTTTTTTTAAAAAAATCGCAAGTGAGTTTTATTTATCCATTGTTCTATTTGTCTTTTCAAAGCCCATTTTTTTTATTTCTAAAATTACGGAAGTGAACTACTGAAATTACTTTGTAGGCCAGGAAATGCAGACAAGTAATATATGTCTTTTGATATATTAGAATTATTAATGAATTTTTTTTTGATTTAAAATTCTATTAATTATATACATCGCATAAGCCTTACACTTGTTAATGTTTACACTTGTCTTTATTCATCCATCACTCCAGAGTAAATTATTTATTTGAAATTTGTATGGGAGCTGTATTTGCAATTTTGACTGGTATTACATATTGAGTATTTTTGTTTATTTATTTTGGATTAAAAGAAACAAAAAATTTGTATTATTTTAAGGTGTTTCAGTTCAATGATATAAATATTCTTATGGGTGAAAAGCCGTAACTATCAAGCCAAAAATTGTCTACTAAGATATACTGTGAAATGTAAATAAAATATAAGAAGGCAGTGGTGAATCCAGGGGGGCTATTGGGATGCACCCCCACCCCTGAGCTAAACCAAAATTCTTGATTTTCTTTAAAATCACTACAACTGTTCTTAATTTTCATTTTAAAGGAATAATAAAATCGTGACAACATTGCTTTCTGGCTTGACAGGCTCGAAAATTTTCCTATTTTTCTAGTCATTCCACTTGTACTTGTAGCGGTGACGCGGTCAAAAACATTTTTTGGCAACTTATTTCATTGTATTTTTTATTAAATTATCGAAAGTATTGTAGTGTTCTTTATTATTCTTTATTGTCAGGTGATAAAGTCTGTAAAGATAAAGTGTTTTGGTTTACATAAGCCATGAGGTTTGACATTCATCACTATGAAACAAATTTTTATGACCTCAGCCCCCCCCCCCCCCGACCCAAATCCTTGATTTGCCACTGATAGGAAGAAATACTTTATTTGGTCTAAAATTTATTTGACCATATTAGGTCAATTTTTTTATATAGTAAAAAGTATTTGATCAAAGTCATTTAATTCAATAATTTTAATATTAATAAATTACACGTAGTTTCTCAAAATTCACTTTTAATTTTCAATCATTTTAATTCAAACAGTGGTGAATCCAGGGAGGACTATCTGGCTGCAGCCCCCCTCCCCCAGAGGTAAACCAGAATTCTTTATTTTATTTAAAATCACTATAACTGTTTTTTTTTTTTTTTTCTTGATCTCCCTTTAAAAAAGTCACAACATTTTTTCTTCCTGGTTTTTGACAGACTCGAAAATTTTTCCACTTTTGTAGTCATTCCACTTGTATTTGTAGCATTGACGAGGTCAAAAACATGTTTTTAATAGTTATATCATTGTTTTTTTTTATTAAATTATAGAAAGTATTGTAGTGTTCTTTATGATTCTTCTTGTCAGGTGAGTAAAGTCTGTAAAGTTAAAGTGTTTTGGTTCACACAGGACATAAGGTTTGACATTTGTCACGGCAATATAAAATTTTTTTATACCTCAGCCCTCCCCCCCGCCCCGAACCGAAATCTTGGATTCGCCACTGATTTAAAATCATATTTTATAAAATAAGCATTTGCCTAAGAGTAAGCATTTACCTAAATTTTAGAGAGGGGGAAAAAAAAGAGCATTTAAGAAAATTCAAAAATTATATGTTCAAATTTTTTATTTTAAAAAATGTTGATATTTGATGAAAAGGCTGTTATTGTTGATTATAGCTAATAATGATCTTGATGTACACTCGGCAAAATACTTCATAGAAACGAATGTTTTTTTCAATTATTTACAAAGAATTCTTTTAAATTCATTTTACTTATAAATCCACGATTTAAATTTTTGGTGTAAAAATGTCTCGGTGGTGTTCAAATTAGATAATTAAGGAGGCATTTGTCTCCTACAGAAAATTTAGATCAAGAGCAATTTATGAATTACTCATTTCAGGGTTCGTACTCCTCCTGAAGTTCCTGAAAAACTCCTGAATTTTGCTTTTTTTTCTAAGGGCCCTGAAAACTCCTGAAAATTGTGTTTTTATTCTGATATTTCTTTTTGTCTCCTGAAAACTTACAATCGAAGAGCAAAAGATAAAATTATGATAAAACATAAAAATATGATGTTTCTGTTTTTTCTTATTGATAGAAAGTCAATGGAATCTGGAATTCTTGCTTCTGACTTTATTTAGCCCCGAAAGAGTCTACTGTACATGTTCCGAGTCACCGCAATCGGGAAAGATGGGAGAATTGATATTTAGTATATTTTTTTGCCAATTTTATAAAAATTGTCCACACTGCTCCCCTACAATTGATTTTTTTTCACATTATCTCCTGAATTTTCTGTTCTGTACTCCTGAAAAAATCCTTAGAAACTCCTGAATGTTACTATCATATATACAGTATGAACCCTGTCATTTTGTGTTTGGTCTTGTTTTGCTAGAATTAATTTTATAGTCACTGGAATAATTTTATAAACCTATAGTTAATTTACTATCAAGTAAATAACTTCATAATATATTCTGAGATATTTCTACTATCAGAATCGCATCGGTGAAGTCCGTTCACTAAGCTATGCATATCTCAACCATAATAATTCCTGCCTTGTATTTTAATCTCGGGAAATTTATTTTGGAAATTCAAGGTTTCCTATTTTTCTTCTTAACAAACTTTTTGTTATGGGATACAAATAAAATAAAACTTCCATCATTGAATAATAAAATTTTTCCGAATTTTTATATATAAATATTTGTGCAAGTCATTTGTTTCCTATTCTTTTCCTAGTTATGGATTTAAAAAAAAAAATTTTTTTTGCATTTCTACCCAAGTAACCAAATCTATATAAACATTTTTCTTACACTATTGAGTAGAACAAGCTCATTAGAACATGCTGCAATGCCATTTGCAATATTATGCTGAAAATGCAATCTTTTAATGTTCTTGTAGTCTTTAACTGGCTTATTTCTTATATTTTTCACCCATTTCATCATCACTCTCAGTTTGTCAGAAGTGCATTTTTTTCACACTATCAAAATTTGCATACTCTTCTTAAATTGTTATAATCAGGGGTGTAGTGGAGTCGGAGCTCTCCAGAACGGCGTTCCATCACTGCTTTATTTTTATGAGAAATAAACAGGAAAAAGTTGTAAAAACCTCCTGAAAACAGAACAGTTTCTGTCATGAAATTGCTTATTTTGAAACTACACCACTGGTTGTAGTAAATTTTTTAGTTGACATATATGTACACATTTTAGGAAATGAAGGTGATGAATTTTCTCTGTTGCCATATCCTCTGCATTTTGTTTTATTTAATCAGAAAATTTTATCTTTATGATGATTTGGCAATCGTGTTTGAAAAATTCCTGTTTTAAGTCATATTCTAAATAATCCAAATAATATCTTAATGTTGTTTTTGACTTTTCTTTCCTCCTCAAATCTTCTAGCTTATTTAATATTTTCATAAGACATTTAAAATCGTTGTGTAATTAGTTTCAGATGGTGATTTTAGGAATATTATCTAGTATTGCTAAAATTTTTGTGATGATTAATTATGTATTATTAAATTTTTTGGGGGTTACAGGTTATTTAGCACTTTTATGTGTAGTAATCAACTTTAATTCATCCATTCATGATCTATTTTTAGCATATGCTTCAATAACAGGGAGTGGAAAATATATGAATGATTTTTTTCCATTAAATTAAATCATAAAGGCTTGAGCTGTTAATTATTACATGAAAAAAAAAGATACACACACACTTTACATGGCCTACTGTTGAGCAGTAGATTTAAATTTAAGATTTGTTTTAGCTTATCCTCTATCAAATTTATGCTTTGAAGCACTTCAGGATATTGGTATAATAATTCACTGAAATTTCAGCTTAAATTATGACAAATTTTTCAAAATATTCCTTCTGTTTTTGTGGAAATAGTATTTAAAATTTTAAAATTCAAGTGTAATTCATTACTTAAATTAATTAAAATTATTTAATCTACAGATTTTGGTATTTACTTTCAGAATCAGTATTTTGAACATTAGTAAGATTATCTTTCTCTTCACCATATTCATAAATAAGTATTTTCAGATTTATAAGTATAGAAGGAAAAATAGTTCTAAGCAAATAGTTTACTGTTATTGCAGTTTATCAAATTATGATTATAATGAGAAGAACAGCCATCCAATTTTTAGAACTGGTTTATCAAATTATATACATTAGAGAAAAACAGGTTCAAATTTAGTCAAAATAAAGAAAATCATAAATCTATTATGATTGTTTTTATTGAGTTTATGTCTGATCAACTACTACTCTATACTCCATTTGCCACTTTACCAATGCATTGCTTATATTTCAGTTGTTTTTTGATTATTAACATAAATGTTAATTAATTAAATATTAGAAAATAATAATAAGAAAAAAATGACGGGAGACTCTCTTTTTCAAACAGCCGCAAGACATTAGTTATGTTTTTAATTTATGTAGTTACTGAGATATAGAGGATCTCCCATACAACGTTTTTTGTGGCATTTTGGCGTGTGAATCAAATTCCTTCCTGAGACCCCAATGGGGGGAACGTAGTCCTACATTAAAAACGGCATCTGACATAACTTAGTGCCAACTATATAAACTATTAAGTGAAGATCTTTTGCACAATGATATTAATAGGATGTGTTTTTATTTACTACATGGAGATTAAACTAAAAGAAAGAGCAGGTGTTGAAAATGTAAAAAACGAATCACATCATAAAAATGGGCATCTTTGCTAGTACATTTTAATGGAATGGATAAGGCAGTGGTGCACAAACTATTTTCATTTCTGGCCCTTTCACTTTATGTAAAAAAAAAATTTGAGACCCCCAAAGGGGTTGTGATTCTGTTTTTTGAAGAAAAGCCTTATCTTTTTTTTTTATTGTCAAATATATTTCTTTGAATTTAGCAACCCAAAAAAATTTTCTTGTGGCCCCCAGGGGGTCACGACCCACGCTTTACGCACCACTGGAATAAAGAACAAATGAGTTGATTCCATCTGTTATCTATATTGTTTTTTCCAGTTATCTGTAACGAACGACTTGTAACCAAAGCATGCACCACTACCAATCAGTTTTTTTTTTTTTTTTTTTTACTAATAAATTCAGATAAGCTTAGTCAGAGGAACTATATGTCTGTGGGAAGAAAGCAAAGGCAAAGCCATATCTCATGAAAAAAAAATCAGTGAAGAAAGATCAATAAATTTAATTAATCGTTAATTTTAGTGACCCTAATTCATTGAATTTCAATCGTTACTAAAGACAAGATGGAGGGAAAACAGGGTAGAAACAAAAATTTTCATTTTGTATAATTTTTTAAAGGTGTATCTAATCCAATAAAACCACTTGCTGATCATAAAAGTTTTAAAGTTTAATACTTAACATTTTTTTTGGGGGGGGGGAAATATCTCAAACGAATTAAACAAGATATTTGGGTACTTGCACATTATAGTGGCCACCAAGATTGAATCGCCAAGCAACTCAGATAAATCGCCAAGATGTTGATAAAATCTTGCCACTAAGAGGAAGATGATTCGGCAATGTGAGAACATTTGTTTTGGGTGTGCAATAAGCCTTTTATTGGTCTCTTGTGCATGCGATGCCTGCGGCTTCTGAAGTGGGTACTGGGCAAATTTTTTAAACTTTAAAAAACATCAACGACTTCGCTTTCATCAAAGCAGAAACCTAGTAGCTATGCTTGTTCATTGAATGTTAGGAATCTACATTTTTTTAAAATTCCAAAATGAGCTCTCGCCTCAAAATGTTCCTTTGTTAAAAAGTCTACAGAAGCACAGCAGTCCTAAACAAATCTGAATTGCAGAACACTGAACTTACTAGCTTGGCGAAATCTGAAGATCGCCAAGTAAGCTCGGTGGCCGCTTCAACAAACAAGCACTGATATTTGTTATTAACCATTATCCTGTTCCTGCATCATTATTATTCAAATATGCACAAAAGAAAAGTAATGTTCCTGGTGTTTTAATCTCATCAGTTCTTGCATTTTTTTTTATTTTTCTATTTTTTTGTTCTCTTTATATATTATTCTTTTTGAGCTGTATTAAAGGAGAAGTTGGTTCTTACATTTTTTCCAATTTTATTTCATTTGTTTTATTTATTTCTCTTCATATATTATTCTTTTTGAGCTGCTTCAAAGAAAGTTTGTTGGAATAAAAAAGTTTTAATTTTTCTTTTGTAAGCGATTTTCTGCTCTTGCTCGAGACAAAAATATTATGCTACCGTGTTTTAATAAAAACATCTTGAAAAAAATGGTGTTCTTGCATTTTTTCTCTTTCTTTTTGTTTTTTGATGTTTTATTTTGCAACATATATTTTTATCGAGATTTTACTTTTCTAAAGACTTGAAGTTTATACT
The DNA here is from genome assembly GCA_013235015.1 of Araneus ventricosus. Taxonomy (NCBI): domain Eukaryota; kingdom Metazoa; phylum Arthropoda; class Arachnida; order Araneae; family Araneidae; genus Araneus; species Araneus ventricosus. The sequence continues at coordinate 18,272 of BGPR01016971.1, forward strand.
TTTAATCAGCAATGCCGAGAAAATTCTGTATTATAATTATTCATTTTAAAATTTTAATAGTTATTATACAGTACGTTATTTAGAATAAATTTTCTCTTTCCAAACTTCTAAAGTTTTAATTCAACAAGAAAGGATTCAAAGAAGATTTATATTTACGTTGGGAAGGTTGTGACAACTTTTGTAGGAGAAAAAAAAATTCCTTAACCCAGTGAATTCCAGTTATATTACTTTCATCCCAACTACTTGGAGTGCTTGCACCCAGATATTTTGAATAATCATATGCAAGCTGTCGTACTTGTTTGTAAGTCAGACCATAGTTCATATTTGAACTTTTAATAATATAACACATAGCGTGCTTTTTTGATCTCAGGTGAAAATTTGTATACTTGGAGCCAAAGCAGTTTGATGAAGTATCCAGTGTTGCATTATCATCAAGATCATCTGTTTTACTTTTTAAAAATATATAAATTAACATAGAATAGGGCACTCATTCTATATAAATTTGCAGCTATTCTGTTCATCTTGAACTGCTTGCATAGTCTTTGAAATGTTTTTTTTTTTTTTCTGATTTATTATGCTTCTTTACATAAGTTCAAGCTATCTCGCCCAAGACTCAGAATTTACTTAATTTTATTAATACTTCCTTAATATGAGGGGTACATTTTAAGAGTGTTGATATGTGCTCCTAGATGTTTGTTGAAATCTGACCCATGTGCGGCCATTAAGTTTAGGGAAAAGGAATTTCAAGTTGCTAATCGTATTATTAGATACAGAAGATCTTGATTATTTTGGTGAATAAATCCAACTTATCTCAATGAATAGGGAGAAAGAAAATTTTGGTGATGAAAAGAAATTCCAGTTGTTACTTAGCAGGTCACAAGACGGATTTCATTCCATAACAAAGCACATGGTTTGAGAAATGGAGTGAAGCCTATTTCCAGAAGATGTTCTTTTCTGAAACTTGACTGTCAGCTGATGAAATAGCATTTCCGATGAAGAGAAATGCTAAATGTTGAAATGTACCCCTCCCCCTCTCCTAATTGTTGACGAGTGTGAAACTGTATACGAGGGTTTAGGAAAATCATATTAAGAAGCAGGTTGGTGGAGATTGACAGTTCTTGAAAGCCCATGGTTCAATTAGATTATCTTTGGGTGCCAAAGCCTGTGTATTTCTATCTTAGTGTAAGTGCTATTATTGATTCCATAGATTCATTACCTTATTAGAGATACTGATAAAACAATTTAGGAGCTGACCTCAGCAGAGTTAACTTTTAGTGGTTTTAGTTTCTTTATTATATTGTGGCTGGGACATTAATAAAGAGTATGAATAGGAATGCCACTTTTTCTCATTTATGCCTTATTTTGATATATGAACTAAGCACGAGATACGATTGTGCTCCCTCCTGTGCTTTTACTTTTGTGAATGTTTCGGGCAATGACAGTAATTTTTTCACACTCCAACTCCAGTTTTTGTAATTTGCTGCGATACAACTAATAAATGGTTTTTATCTCCATTTATTTTGTTTTTTGTTTCTCCTTTGGCCTGTGGAAGGCCTTACACCCTCTTGGGTAGGCTGGGCCGGGGAGGGTTGTAAATAAATAATTGGGTGGTCAGGGCAACTGCCAATGGTACTGATATCCATAAGGATGACTAAACAGGAGCAAAAAAAAAAAAACATTAAGAAAAAAGTGGTTTAAAAGATAAGAACTCTAGAAAAACGAGAAATAATTTTCCTTTTCATATTGATGCCCTTATCCTGAATAATGCCATTAAGACAAGTGGCTCTGAGAAGTTTTCTAAACTAAAACTTACGAAAATGTATATGTGATGCATGACCCAGGAACGAATAGTTGGCTTAGCAACCATGCCAGTTGCATGGGACTTTTTGTAGAAAGTTAAAGTTCATAAGGTAATGAATGAGTTGCAGATAAAAAGGCAAGAAAAGTGAATTTTTTAACAGAATTTATACTACTGTATCAAAATATAGTTATATATTTTTAAAATAAATGTGTTGAATATATTATTTTAGTTTCCATATATTCTTACATATATTTGAAGTTTAAAAATTCCCTCCAAAATATTATTAAGTAATATTTGCAGGTAGAACATGCATATTTCTAAGTAAAAGTTTGTTTGACATTTAGAATACAGACAGGCACCATATTGTTACCTTTTCCACTTAGTAAAATTACCTTGTGCCACCTTTTGTATATAATGTCTTCGACTCTCTATAAGAAAAAGACAACAGATATTAAAGATATGAGTTTTTGAACTGATTGCTAGAGGAGCTGTGACTCTATAGCCTCAAGAGACAAATTGGCATTCATTATTTCTTACCCTATTATATGATACTGCATCCTAACCAACTGTTGTAAATCTTATCATAGTTCACTAAAAATAGAATGGGAATTATTATTAATTTAAGTGTCCTTTTACTCTAAAGCTATTAAATGGAAAGAAGGAAAAAATAGGGCTTTCACTTTTCACAAATTTTGAAGGTTAATCTAATCAAATTATAGTTTATGACCTTAACATAATAGTGCTGTTATGTTTTTGCGTTTTTCTTCAAAGAATGAATCTAGGTATTTGTCATTAACTGTTATGCTATTACGTCATCAGACATATGCATAGGCTTCTATTTATTTATTTGCTCAATATCTCTCGTAACAGATGAAGTGCACTATTTTATTTCAATATCACACTGATAATGCCCATGCCTGGGGCAGACCTTCAACAAGATGGCTGGACGATACAGAAAATGACATCAAAATTTTGAAAATAAAAAACTGGCAAACAGTTGCTTTGGATCGTCTGAGTTGGAAGAAGCGTGCTGTCGAGGCAGCTAAGACCTGCAACAGGTTATTACGCTCCTGAAGAAGAAGATCACACTGATAATAAATCGCATTTTCAGGTGCTTTGACAAAGTAGCAGTCCTGATCTGAATTTCCGAGTTTAGATTCAACAAAGATCAGCTGTATAAGCAAGCCTAGTACCTACTAAACATATTCTTGGATAATATAATTTACACCAATTTGATGCTAATGCTAGAGGAGTAGGGTGTTAGCTTTGATGACTTTATCATCTCACTGTGATTCAGAATTATCAGTCTTGTCTCCATTACTCCATACAATTATTCATGCAAATGATCTGAATCTGCTCAAAAAATACTATCAAAGTGCAATTTAGAGACAAATATTTTTTTTAAAGCTCATGAAATTTTATTGTACTGCATCGAAGTAAAATATTCTAGCCATAATGTTTTATCACTTCTAAAGGACTGATACATAAATTAGAAAAGCAGTTGACATATGGAAGTTCTTTAGATTTTGCTGCACTGTCTTAAATTAAACAAGTTTATAATTTATGTAATGGCTATTAATTTTTAAAGCATGGTCATTCATAGAACAGTTGGCACTTTTTCAGGGAGCATTATGTTGTTTCTTTTTTAGTACTCAAATGCTGCAGTCACAGATTTTTGTAAAAAATTAAAAGTTGCATTTTATTCAACAACTTTCCTGATTTGCATTCAAGTTTAATTATTTTCCTTTGTATTGTGTGTCAAAACTCAATCAAAAAAGTTTGGCAACTGATGAAGTTTCAGAGTTCTGAAACTTGCATCCTGTTCCTTTAAAGGCTGTTTCTGATAAAGCTTGTTTGTGAAAGAAATTATTCACAGACGGAAAGAAAAGATTCGTCAACTTCGGATTGATATTATTCATTAATTCTGAAGTCAGGTTTATTTTAGAAATATTTTATTAACAGTTGTGTTTATTCAGGCAAAAGCAACATATGAATGCCATAGTAAAGAGATTTGTAGGTATATGAGAAAATATGAATAGTGTAGAAGGCACAAACAGTCTAAATGCAGACGATATAAGTGGGAAGAAATTACTTCATCAAAGTGGTATGTTAGTTAAAGATATAATTATGAAATCAGAAGGGAAAACTTTTGTATGTGAAAGATACAGTGAAGCAAATGGATGCATTTCTCTGGAAGATGATCCTGTTCAGGAGACAGGCAACACAGGATCTTCTAGTGACAGTAGTTTATAAACACATTCAACTGCTGGTGCAGAGGAGAAGCTTTACTCTTGTGAAATATGTGGAAGATCATTTTCCAAAAAGTGCAATTTAAATGAACACTCTTTCATTCATTTAAATGAGAAAAAATATGTGTGGGAGATTTGTGGAAAAGCATTTATTTCTGTAAGGTATTTACGGTTACATCAACGTACTCATTCAAATGAAAAATGACATGTTTGTGAGATATGTAACATGGCATTTACTCGAAAAGACTATTTAAGATCTCATTTAGTTATTCATAGGAAAGAGAAACCTCATGAATGTAAAACATGCGGAAAAGCATTTGTCAAAAAACAATATTTGATTGAACATTCTGTTACTCACTTGGGCATAAAATTACATGTGTGTGAGATATGCAACAAAACATTTTCTCGAAACAGCAATTTAAAAGAACATTATCGTCTTCATACAAATGAGAAGCCTTATGTTTGTGAAAGATGTGGAAAAGCCTTTGCTTCAAAGGATAATTTAGGCCGACGCTTACTTATTCATACAAATGCAAAAGCTCATGTTTGCGAGATATGCAGCAAATCATTTTCAAAGAAATCTAGTTTAAAACTTCATTTCCTGATTCATGCAAATGAGAAATATCATTCATGTGAAACCTGTGGGAAATTTTTTAGGGTTAAAGGCAATTTACAACGGCATTATGCATCTCATACATCAGAGAAGCCTTACGGATGTGACTTCTGTGGCAAAACCTTCAAAACCAATCATAGTTTGAAGTGTCATTTCCAGACTCACTCAAAAGAGAAGCAGCGTATGTGAGGTTTGCTGTAAAGTATTCTGCCATAACTTTAACTTCTAAGGAAAGATCAGTGCTGTTTTTTTTAATGTTAAATTTTAATGTCCTTTCTTACAGACATTTTAATGTGATGCTTTAATTATTAAATATGTAAAGGGAAACATTTACCAACAGAAGAAAAAAAAAGATTGAGTATTACTGGTTATCGTATTAATAACACTAGCAGAAATCATCACTTTATAACATTTTACTGCTTCATATATATATATTTGATCATATGCCTTGTACAAACAATATATATTTTCGAATAAAAGCATTTAAGAAGGACACTGTTTCATATTTGTAAGATATTATGCTTTAGAGCCAGTAGGTATAAAATATTTGGAATATCACCAGTTAAATATCGTTAAAAGGTAAATATATAGTGCTATAGTAGATCATGCATATTAATGTGTTAGAAATAAACAGGCCGGTTTTTTTGCCTGAAGGAACTTGAGATTGCTTTTATCAGCAAGCTCTGCACTATCTTCCTATTCTGTAAAGCTGTATAGGGTCATTCCATTGTGACTAACGTAACTTTGGAAAGATTTTAACAAGCTATAATATGACAAAATACTCTTAAATAATCTCTGATGAAACCTTTTATCCTTATATTTTATACAACACTAGTCAGTATAACATATCCATGCAGAAATTATTTTAAAAGATAATGATTGAACCAAATTAAATTAAATTTTTAACTTTGTTACTAACGTAACAATTTAGTAACTAAATTGTTACGTTAACAATTTAGTAACTAAATTTGGTAACAATTTAGTTACTAAATTGTTACGTTAGTCACAAAGTTTATATCTCATTTTGACAAAATGCATTTGAGCTTGGGGCTCAATTTGATTTAATCCGCAGCTGGTGCTTCTTTTTGTGTAGAAAGATAATAGATTTTCACTCTCAAACTGTGGTTACAGTATAAAATTAATGAATGGTTTGATATCTATAACACGAACTCTTTGTAAGAAAATTTCAACAAATATTATTAAAAAAAGTTTCTGAAATAATTTCTGGTGGAACTGTGATTCTGCAGCCTCAGTAAATGTGCTCTTGCTGATTATTTGTGACTCCATTATGCGATTCTGCATTTTATATAAGTTATAATCTTTATTGCAGTTTTTAAAAATATAAGTAAATAAACAGATAAATCCCCTCTGAAGGTTGCATTTTCCAGTTTTGTTCTTGTTTTATAGTCTGTTAAATTTCATGGCAAATATTGTTAACCCAGAATCCATTTATTTAAAAATTACTAAGCGTATAAAGGAAATATGGCATTCATACAATTTTTAGGCTAGTCCAATCCAATGCAAATTAAACCAATCCAACAACACTAAATAAGCCATATGTAATAGTGATTTTTGGTTTTTCTTCAAAATATCAATATAAGCATTTGTCATGAATTATTATTCTGTATATTCTTTTTTTATCTGGTGAATATATCATAACAGTTGAAGATCATTGAAATTTCTATAATACTCAGATAATTAATCACATTTCCAGGTGCTTTGATATAGTTGCAGTCTCGATGCTATGAGCTGAGTTTCTGAGATTGGATTCAACAAAAGATCAGCTGTATGAATCAGCTTAGTGCATACTAAACCTCTTGGATTAGATGTCTTTCACTTCTTGGCTGCCGATATTGGAGGAGTATGGTTGATTGTGCTGACTTCATCACCTGGCTGAGATTCACAATTATCAGTTCTGTCTCTTGTCCTCCATAGTGTAGTTTACGAAGAGGATTTGAATTTACATGAAACAATCTTATCACAATGCAATTTGAAGAATTTTTGAAAGTTTGTGGATTTTATGCTTATGAATTTTTTACTCTACTGCATCGGAGTAAAATACTCTGGCCACAATTCTTGATCATTTCCAAATGACCGACACATAGATTAGAAAAGCTGTTGACAAAGTTTGTCAAATTTTGCTGTGCTGTCTTAAACTAAGCAAGTTTATCATTGATAACTTATAATATAAATAAAAATTAAATTTAGAAATTATAATATAATAAAAACTTAATGATAATGTTTTAAGTATTAGTATAGGCTATATTTTTTGCAAGGGACTAACACTACATTGCTTTTTAAATACTTGAATGCTAAAGTCACAGAGTGTGATAAAAAAAGTTGAAGTCATGTTTGATTCAATAAGTTTCATGATTTGCATTAAAATTTAATTATTACTTCTCTTTGTTTTCTGAGTGCAAAAATTTGATCAAAAAAAGTTTAGCAAATGACTATGTCTCAAAATTCTGTGGCTTGCATCCTTTTTCCTAAAAAACTCTGATAAAGCGCTGTTTCAAATTATTCTGTCGATTCAGACAAAGGCAACATATTGTGGATGAAATTAAAAAGCTCGTGGATAGCTTAGAAATATGAACAACAAGGAAGCAGCAAACATTCTGAACATGGATAATACATGTGGAAATGAGTTACTTCAACAAAGTGATATGCTAAGAAAATATTTATTAATTCAATCAGCTGCAAAAAAAAGCATGCATGAAACATTTATTGAATTGCATGGGCGTATTTCTATGGAAGATGATCATGCTCATGAAATAGGCAACCCATCATTACTTTGTCAAAGCAACTTACAAACACTATTACCTACTGATACTGATACAGAAGAAAAACCTTATTCATGTGAGGTATGTGGGAAAACATATTCCAAAATTTATATGGTGAGAAAACATTCCCTCACTCATTTGAAACAGAAAACACATTTGTGCGAGACATGCGGGAAAGCATTTTCTGCTAAATATGATTTACAGAGACATCGAGCTACTCATTCGAATCTAAAACCTTATATTTGTAAGATATGTAACAGGGCATTTCCTTGTAAATATTATTTAAAAGCTCACTCGTTTGCTCATTCAAATCAGAGATCTTTTGTATGTGTGATATGTGGGAAAGGTTTTAAAAGAAAACGTAATTTGCAACGGCATTCTTTGTCCCATACAGAAGAGAAGCCTTATGGATGCGACTTCTGTAACAAAGCCTACAAAAGCAATCAGAGTTTGAAGAAACACCTGTTAGCTCATTGGAAAGAGAAGCATCATGTGTGAAATTTTCAGTAAAGCACCCCAGCAGAGTTTTAACTTCCAAAGCAAGATCAGTGCTGTTTCGAGAATGTTAAATTTGAATATCCTTTGCAGCAACTATTTAATTGTGATGTTTTATTCATGAAATATGTGAGTTGAAACATTTACAAAGAGACTCAGTTAAAGAAATAAGGTTTAAAGAATGTTGTTCTCATTTATATATTTATTTTTTCACATACCTTGTACGAATGCATTAGGCTGTATAGACTCATTTGTTGTTAACCAGACCAAAAAGACATTTTACCTGTTTTGCTCTTCAGAAATATATCTAAAAATATGTTTAAAAGTTCTTTAGATTTATCATAAGATACAATCCGAAAATTGCAATTATTGCTTCTAACTTATTAAAGAAATGTGATTTACATCAGAATATACTTTAAAAGCTGAGTAACATACATTCTCACTGTTTTCTCTTCAGTTTCTAAAGAAAATTGCAATTTCCTATCTTTCACAAAATTGGATTTGTATTTTGTACATCACAATTGCATGATACTAAATTACAATTTTAATATAATACATTTCTGATTTTATATCCTTTTAATCATATAATAGAAATTTTTCCACTGTTTGATTATCACTAATGCAAATCATTAGTTGAAAATTAATTAAAGTAATGATAGCTTATGTTAAAAGGTAGAATAAAAAATGTTAATCTTGTTTCTGAGTATTTTTTGCTTTATGTTTTAATGCATTTGATTTTTTTAGCATCCTTTTGCAGTAAATGTACACAGGCTCTGAAGTAACCAATGGAAATATTCACTCTTTGGTGTCCTCATATGCTTACCCGATATGCTGCATTTTGTATTCAGCCTCATAGTATAGTGAAGATAATCGAGTATGCATTTTGGACTTTTTACCTTTCACCAAATGAGACCAAATTTTATACAGATGTACAATTTTGGTGATTAAAAATATACACTGGTGGACAAATGCTAAGCACTATTAGTACTTACGTATTAACACCACAGAGGCTACAGATTGGCAGTAATGTGCCAATAAAGAGCAATCTTGTTTACCAAAAACCGCCAAATTGGCGGCACTTAAAAACCGCCAAATCTGTAGCTGCGGTGGCGTTGGCGGCACTTAAAAACCGCCAAATTTGCGTTAATACGTAAGTACAAAAATCGCCAAATTGGCGCCACTTAAAAACCGCCAAATTGGCGTTAATACGTAAGTACAAAAACCGCCAAATCTGTAGCTGCGGTGGCATTAATACATAAGTACCGTACATAAGTACCGTACTATTTTTAAGATTTCGAAAAATTTGGATTTAATGGGAATACAATCAGTTGCAGAGAATCATAGGATATACAATCGTCAGAACTCGCATTTTACAGTGAAGATTAGATCACGAGGGCAACCAGAAAGTGATGAAGATGAAAAGGGATTTTGGCCCACCCCGTTTCACAGAAAGCTGATAATGAGTGGAAACTTCGGTCAGTGGTTTTGTTTGGTGTATAATATTTACATATATTCTCGTAAAAAATAGCATGAATATGCAAGGAGATATAAAGTTTTTTTTTTTCTAATCCCAAATTTGTCCGCATATTTTTTACTTATAATATGCAGAGTTTTCAACCAAATTGTACGAAACTTACAGAATATTTGACAATATGTAAAAGAAGCATTATATATACGAGGGCAATTCGGAAACTAACCGCCGTTTGGGCGTGGCGCTGGAAGTTTGGTTCGGAGCGCCCTCAATCGAATGCACGAGCAATCTGTGATTCAGTAAGCTTCTAATCGGCGAGTGAGAGTGTCATAGAGCCAAGCGTTTGCTAGTTATAACGTGACAAAATGTGTGCCTCAAAAGAAAATCCCGCCAAATGTGAGATGCGAGGAGTGATAAGATTTCTTTGGGCCAAAAAACTGTCAGCAGCGGATATCCATCGTGAATTGTGTGCCGTACACGGGCCAAACATTATGAGTGAAGGTGTAGTGCGTCAATGGGTACGCTTTTTCAAGGACAGAAGAACAAATATCCACGACGAATCACGGAGTGGAAGGCCGTCTGTAGTGAGTACTGATCTCATGAAAGAAATCGATGAAAAAATTCGTTTGCTCAGTAATTGCACAATTACCCAACTTTCAGAACACCTTCCAAACATTTCTCGGACAGTTTTGTATGAGACAGCAACGGGAAAATTAGGCTACTGGAAGTTCTGTGCTCGATGGGTACCAAAAATGCTCACGGAGATCCACAAAAACCAGTCGAATGGGCGCTGCCTTAAAATTTCTTTCCCGGTACCACATGGGTGGGGAGGACTTTTTGAACAGAATAGTGACTGGTGACGAAACTTTGGTAGTTCATGTCAATGCGGAGACAAAACAACAGTCTATGGCATGGGGTCATACCGGTTCTCCAACCCGGCTGAGGAAAGCCCGTCAAACTTTGTCAGCGAGGAAACTAATGGTTACCGTCTTTTGGGATGCTCAAGGAATCTTGCTTATCGAATTCATGACACGTGGAACAACAATCAATTCCGAAGTTTACTGTCGCATGTTGAAGAAACTGAAAAGAGCCATCCAGAACAAACGTCGCGGCCTACTGAGTTCTGGGGTTGTGCTTCTGCACGATAACGCGCGCCCTCACACTGCTGTAAGAACAGGAGAGGTTTGCTCAAATTCAAATGGGATGTGTTTCAACATCCTCCGTACAGCCCGGACTTGGCTATTTCTGATTTTCATCTGTTCACTGCAATGAAGAAGTGGCTTGGGGGACAGCATTTCGCTGACGATGAGGAACTTAAGAACGCTGTGACACATTGGTTAAAATCGCAGGCGGCCGCTCTTTATGCAGAAGGAATTGGTAAAACGGTACGACAAGTGCTTGAATAATGGGGAAGACTATGTTGAAAAATAGAGGAGAGTTGTACCTTTGATATGTAAATAATTTTTTTTTTTCTCCTCTGTGCTGGTTTGTTTTTTACAGCGATTCGGAGGTTACTTTCCGAATTGCCCTCGTAATTTGAATATTAAAGAAAATATGAATACTTGTAGTAAATAATTTTTTAGTGTGCATGCGCAGAAGTTAGTGTATTTTTTCTTTTATAACTTCAGAGCCAGATATATAGAGCAACTTATGTAAAAATTCCAGTTCAATACCAGTAATATTCAGAAAAATATTGGCATTGCAGCGATGTGAATTTCTGTACACTCCAAGAGAAGCTAAATGGTGAAGGTCCATGCAAAAACTGAAATTTATTCAACTTGGATCCTGGAATAGTTATCATCGAAATACAATTTAAATTATGTATTTAACTTATAAGTATACATGAGTATTCGGGATGTTCAAATTTCATAAATTTCAATATTACTGTTCGAAAATTCAAGTTAAAAAAATATCAGTTTGTGCAAGAACCCTCATCATTTAACTTCTCTTGCAGTGTAACGAAATTCACCTAGCTGAAATACTAATATCTTTCTGAATATTAACGGTATTGAACTGGAATTTTTATATATGTTGTTCTATATATCTGGCTCTGAAGTTATAAAAGAAAAATTACGCTACCTTTCATGCATGCACACTAAAAAATTATTTACTTACAAGTATTCATATTTTCTCTAATATTCAAATTTTGATATAATGCTTCTTTTATATATTGTCAAGTATTCTGTATGTGTCATACAATTTCGTTGAAGACTTTGCATGTTATCAACAAAAAACATGCGGAAAAATTTCAGATTTTTTTAAAGAAACCTATATATATCCTCGAATATTCTTGCTATTTTTACGAAAACACATGTAAATATTATATACATAAAAAAAAAACCATTGATGAAAGTTTAAAATCATTATCAGCTTTCTCCGAAACATAGTGGGCCAAAATATCTTTTCGTCTTCCTCATTTTCTGGTCGACTCCTCAAATGCCCAAATCTTTACTGTAAAATGCGAGTTCTAAGTGTATAATCCCACGATTCTCTGTAACAGATTACAAACCATTGAATCACTATTAAGTCCAAATTTTTCACATCTTATAAATGGTCCTTAGCATTTGTCCACCGGTGTATGTCAAACTCTATCCTCCTAGCATGTCACATTTTTGAATTATCACGTTTACATGGACGTACAAAAGAGTGATTTCCCCTTGACAGTTTTCTACCCAAAATTTGATATAGATCTACAGGGTGGAAACAGAACTTGGAAATCAGGGTAAAGTCAGGAAATTTTATCGATCTGAAAAAAGCAGGGAAATTTGTAAAAATATCTAAAAATCAGGGGAAATTAATAGTTACTTGAGTTATTATCTATAAATTAGTATCTTATGTCTAGCATTATTTGTAATAATAAACAGAATTTTAAAAAAACTTATATTCATTTATAAAAGCATAAGTTTTTGATTAGAGCAATAAATTTCTTATGATTTGTTAAAGATTTGAAGTAATATTTTGGCAGTTTCTCTTGTTTAAATCTTTGCTAATATATATATTATTAGGTACGTATAATTATACTATTTTTATATTTATGCTGCAACATGCTATTCTGGTACTCATGCAAAGAGCACTAATTAGTTATTGAACTGTTTTAAAGTTTTGAGCAAAGATCATAATAACATTTACTATTAATATAATTTAGCATGTGTTGCAAAGAGTAGTTTTAATGTTTCTTAGAATTCTTATGCAGTTTTAGAAGCAAAGTATTTTGTTAAAATTCCAGTATTTTTTACATATAAGAAATGTTATATACTGATTTAATAGTTTTTTAGGATGTTCATTCCATTTTTTGTAAATTAAATTTCATAAAAATATTTTTTCACATTAAATAACTGGTAAAAGTGTTTTTAATAATGTATATTGTACACGTACAGTGATTCTGAGTAGGGAGAAAGCCAGGAAACTAATATATTTAGTAGCTGTAAATCAGGGAAATGTTGTAAGTTTAAGTCAGGGAAATCAGGAAAAAGTCAGGGAAATTTTTTTTACAGTTTCTGTAGCCACCCTGATCTACAATTCTGGAGTTAAGACCACATAAGGAATTTTATTCATCTAGCTTGAGTTATCATGTTAACAGACTGATCAAGCATAATTCAAAAATGATTTCTTTCGGACTCTGGGAGGTGTTAATTATTGAGATTCATCAAAATCTTAGTCGAATTTTTCGCCTATAACAATTCTTTCTCTTCATATCCGAGAAAGTAAAAATATGCTTAGAATTAAACCTATAATGAGCAACGAAATTATAGTAAGTAACAAAAAGAAATTCATAAATCAACAACACTAATGTTCTTCAGCAGCAAGACAGATCTATTTTTAGCCAAGGTAGGTATAATTTCCAACTTACTCAATGTGGGTTCAACTCAAAAGCATTTTTTCCCCATTGTGACAGCACAGTTAACTAAATAACACATCACCAATTTCAATTCTTTAAAAAAAAAAGTTATTTTATTCACAATATTGCTTGCTGTTTTCAATATAATTATTATCTCAAGGAAATTGTATCATTTTAGAGATGTATAATAAATCAGATTTAAACCTGAATTTATCTGCTACTGTGCAGAATGTGTAATTGAAATTAAATTGCTTATCCAATAATTATCCTGGTCAAAATTTGATTAACACTCTGTGTATGGCTCCAGCGATTTTCACAGGATACAAAATTTGTCTCCTAATACGGGTCATGTGAAAATAGCGTGCATAAGTTTATTTCCCAAATTTTCAATACAGATCCCCCTTTTCTCTCCGTGTAGGCTAAAAGTATTGTAATAGTCATTATTTCGGTGTTTCATTTTTCTCTAGATGGCGCTACAAGTTATTTCATTGTCATTTGTTCTTAAAGCCCCATAATGCAGATAAATCCCATTAAAAATGTCTGTATTTCGGAACTGGAATGCATCAAAATCAAGCCATATACAGAGAATTAACCAAAATATGAGCCAAACCAATATATGAAAATAAATATTTCCTATATTCGCAAGAATAAAGTTTTCCCCAAGACACAGTTAACCTTCCAGCGGGCGCTCCTGCTCAAATTTTGCAATAAACGGGATTTTTCATGCCCTGTTCTCACATTCGGAGTCAAAACTATCTGAAGGTCATTGCTTCATGCGACCCTCCTCTTCAGGATTAAATGGGTTTGTCCAAGTTTCAAGGTAATTTCATACTGTTTTATGCTTCTGTCGCAAAAATTACGACACGCGCCCGCTTGTGTAATTTGAGAAAAAAAAAATTCACGTCTTAACGTTTCAGTTTGATAATTATATATCCAGTGCGCATTGCAGCGACTTAATATTTCATTTTACATTGTCAAAAATATTTAATATGTGATAATCCACCAAGCCAAATCCAATTTTCTTGAAAAACCTCAGTCTTATGAAAACACCTCACTACTCGAGCCCAAAAAATCTAATCATCGCCATATGACATTACTATGTCTTTAAATCTAAATTATACATCACAACCAGCATTGAGAAAAACAGCTTGTGGTTTGTGTTTGAAAGAAATAAAACGATGATCAAACTCCATGAAATATAGTGTGCAATATAACTTGTAAGCGTCACTCTCTGGCAAAAGTTCAATGTTTCGAATGCAAAGACAATGATAAACTAAGAAGAAAGTCTTTGTTGTACAATCTTAGTTGGTATTGTACTATTTTACCTTTTTTAGAAAATAATAATATTAAATCGCATTGCTTTCTCTGATTTCAGTATAATTTTAGATTTTGCAAATAATATAAAAATTAGTTTTCACTCTTGTTGGAAGGATTTGCTTTTCTGATGTGTCTCTTATTACTATAATGAAGTAACTTACAACTGCAAGGGTAAAAACTAAGAAACTTATCGTGTTGTAAAAAGTACGACAAGCTCCCGCTCGTATAAAAAATTTTAGCGCGCCCGCTGGAAGGTTAAATATCATTACAGGACTTCTTCAAACCCAAATGGGTTCAGAAAACTTTTGAACCTCCTTCTGTCAGATTTTTCAATAAACATAAGCCTAAATAGTGGTAATTGAATCATTCATTTAAAATATTTAATCAAAATGTGTTACAGTTAATATAAAATAAAATTTTGAGATTCTTTATTTATAAATCATTAAAATATTATTTACTTACCTATTTTTCAATTTAAGAGGATGCCACAAAATATTTCGGAAGAAAATTGAAGTCACAAAGCATTTTCACAGCTAAAGTTCATGAATGAAAAAAAATTAAGAAACTTTGCTCTAGGGCATTGATATTTTTATCTACATTAAATTCTACTTAATATACAAGTCTATGTGTTCTTAAGGGTAAAGAACATCTGAGATAAGAAACTAATT